>UFQX01000107.1:862771-885568 GCA_900497675.1 Arapaima gigas
TTAATGGGGGCTGATAAAAGACAGGCCACATCTTTCACACGTGTGGCTGGGTGCCCCTCCTGGATGCCGCCAACGCTCTCATTGATGCACTTT
Organism: Arapaima gigas; assembly: GCA_900497675.1. NCBI lineage: Eukaryota > Metazoa > Chordata > Actinopteri > Osteoglossiformes > Osteoglossidae > Arapaima > Arapaima gigas. The sequence continues at coordinate 862,865 of UFQX01000107.1, forward strand.
TGATGGGCTTCTTTTAGGTAAACAGCTCGTAATGCAGAAGGCTAGCGAACTGGTGACATATTTAATTCTGCTTTCAGGATGTGTGTGTCACATTCATCCTGAAGCTGCTTCCTCCCTTTGATTCCTCCCTCTGTGCTGTAGAGTGACTGGTGCAGATAACTGTCAGTCATACAAGGTCATAATGGGCAGCATTTCAATTATCATTTTTTTAACTGACAACACAACAGAACTGGGTCAAAAAAACATAGAGATCAGTATGCCACAGAATACAAATACATAGAGCACGGGGGAAAAGGTCATAATACTCAGCAGAAGTGCTCAAGTAACACTGCCTAACTTGAAAAAATGTAATTAAAATCTCCTAAATTTATTGAATTGAATTTTCATGGAGGCCAACTTTTCTAGAGGAGGAAAGTTAAACACTTGAGTTAATCTCATGTCTATGGAAGGACCTTCCAATGTGGACCATACTAATATGATACTTTTTCAGGTGTTTAAGTGTAGGTAACATATGTTCTGTATCTTCACCAAAAACAGAATCTCGGGTGTGGATTAACAGGTATTCATCCCCAAAACAGACATTTAATATTTGGTGGCTGCTCCCTTCTGCAATAGTAACAGCAGCAAGCCTTTTGTGGTCGGTTGTAACCAACTTTTCATATTAACCATCTAAGTATTAAAAGGATTGAATAGTTTTCAAGGAAGAAATGTTCAGCTTCTTCTTTTTTATCCACTTTTTTAATAAAACTGAATATCACACACCAAAATGTTTATTATGTTTTGTTAATCACACAGAAAAAGTCCAGTTCAAACGTGCTGTATGTTTTGGTTGTAACAGAAAATTGCGGTAGCAGTCCAGGGAGAATACTTTCTACACCCACTGTAAAATGAGTCAAATCAAACAATATAAACTTTTATGACTACTGTATGATCTTTCCTCTTATGACAAGCATATAATCTTTCCTATCACATTTCCAGAATAGCTGTATCAGGGAGTTAAGTCAGGTCTTACATTTAACGCACAACTGAAATGTCTCCAAAAATGTCCTATGAAAATGTGTTGGAGTAAAGGTCAGTTTATTTACCTGCGCATGTTGTTGTTGAAGGGCCTGTAATTAAGGTCTAATGGTGTGCCATTGTGTTGTGCGGCAAAACCACTTTATTCAAATACATTATAAAAACTTTTCTTTTCTTTACATATCCCCCATTTCCATGCACATGGCTTTCCCAATGTCGGGTATTTGGAATTTGAATATTTTACCAGCAAACAAATGAGCACTGTTTTTTGCTCAACCAACCTATTCGCTGCCCTAGGGGTCCATTGCATGACCTGATTTCATTTGGAATCAGTCAAAAAGCATTCATGCACATGTAAAAGGAATTACTGAATCAGACACCTCCAATATACTGAAAACACGAGGGATTAATGTTTATAGTCTGAAATGGCATATTTCCTTAATATCCATGTTCATACCCTTTAACCCTCTTAACCTGTAAATTTTGTAACCTTATACTACTAAATCACATTAAAGCTAATGAAATTTTGCTAAGCATCCCAGTGAAACAGCAGGTATACTCAGTCATCTCAGAGTCATGTAAACCAGGTTTTTTATGGTTATATCTCAGTTGTTGCCAAGTGTAGTATTGTTTTGGTTTGAGCCAGATTTAATAAGCAAAATGTTTTTTCTTCAGTCTCATCCAGTTTGCTCCTGTGCCACGCTGATATAGTTTTAAGATATCACACAGCACCTCAAGGCTGGAGGATCCCCCACCTTCCGACGAAGGTACTTACAATCTAATGTTTGAAGTCTGCTTGTGGAGTGGGGCAGGGTGGTGGTGTGGGAGGCTGTGCAATCCATTGGGAACCCTAAGCCAATAATGAAGAGGAACCCTAAAGCTAAGCAGGTACAACATGAGTCTTTGAACCCAGGAGCTGTAGGGAAGACCTCCTCTGCGAGACATCAGCTAACATCTGGGCCAAATTGTTCACATGGATTTATTTACTGCACTGTTAAAAGTCATGAGGATAATCTTTACTCCTCCCCCTCACAATTGATATGCACAATTGGTGGGTATTATCGTTTGTGCTTATTTGAAAAGTGAACTGTGTTGCAGAGTTTTGTATGATAGGAATGGAGAAACCGTCCAAGGCAGCTCAACAGCGGATGCTATCCTTCATGGAGCAGACAGAACCACAGAGATGTAACATGGAGAGCTGTGTTTATATTTAATGGTACCAATCAGTGTAGTGGTTAAAGACATAGGGCTGTTTTTGGAAGGGCGATGGGAAATTCCAGGAAGGGTCCTGTTACTGCATCCTCGAGGAAGATATTAATTTTGGATTCCACCAGTAAAATATCCGGCTGAGCAAATGAACAGTACAGTTACACACTGGATAGTGCTAGTGTCTCACAACATCTTTCCTGGGCTTGGTTATAGACTTTTTAGACTTTGTACCACCCCCTGTCTTTAGCTGTACCTAGAAAGTCATACTGGACATATCCACAGGTCCCATGTCCCTTAATTGAATCTCCAGGTGTTGAGCAGAGCCACTGGCGCTTGGACCCTCAGAGGTTTATTTTTCTCCCCTTTTTAATTGTTGTAAGTTTTTTACTTTCCTCTCTTTGGTTGATAGCTGGCTTATCCTAACAGCATATCATCTGTCACCTTAACAGTGTATAACTTGCATTGTGTCATTCACGTTTGTTGCTCATGCCTTGGAATTTTCCTTGGAGCTCAGTAAGAAACTGGGGAGAAGAGTTCTATATAAAACAATACTAAGTTAAACTGAACTAAATAGGGTGATAGGATCTGAGTTCAAGACCTGCTAACACCGTGCGGATTGAATGTTTTCTCTGTTTGTGTGCATTTCCAGAGGTTTCCTTCCACAGTTCAGAGACATGTAACCCAGGAGAAATGATAACTCTGAATTGCCCATAATGTGTACATATGTGTGTGGATTGCATTACTCTGGTGTACAGATGGGTGAACAATTGTAGGGAGTTTATTGTAGTGCATCTGGCACTGTAAGTCACATTTGGTGGAAAAGTGTCAGCTGAATATTATGGAGTGTACTGTACACTGTGTGTCCCTTGGAGGAAAGTATCTGCTAAATGAATAAAAGCAGATAATGTAAATTTTGCTGTTGGTAATTTGTATACAGTTAATTTTTATTATCAAATTAAATTATTTCAATATGAAAAACTATGAAAAGCTACATTTCAAACACATTTGGAGACTAAGAAGAAGGTGCAAGCTGTAACATAGTGTTTAGAATCAAAACCTTGTATCCCAAGGACCAGGTACAAATCCCATCTCCCGTTCTAGTTCCTTTGATGGAGGTATTTACTCTGTTAGTGCAGTAAACATTACTCTGCTGTATAAATGGGTACAACGCCTGGGAGTACAGTCATTTGCTTTGAACATAAAAGTAATTTAAATTAATACATAATAATCCGTCCATCAATCGATCCATCTATCATTATCATTACCCACTTACTCTGAGGAGGGTCATGGCAGTTTGGAGTCTATCCCAGAAGCAGAGGGCACAACAACAGTCCATCACAGGGAAATCATAAAAATGAAAAGTAAAACTCAATGGACATGCTTTGCACAAACAGAAAGTCATTTGCATGTAACCATCTTCACCTGAATAATACTGTGTATAAGAAATGTAGCTGAAGCACCAGAACCAACACATGATATTTGTTTAGCTGTGCCCCAAATTTGGACACTACTTCTTAATATTGGACCTAAATCAATCCTCACTAAAATAACAACAATAATGCCGGTAATAACATAATTTGAGATTATTTTCTATAGCCCTTTAATACAATTTGATGGCAATTGAAATGTTTTCTAATGTGATCTGTGTGTAAGGGCCTGCCTGCAATTACAAAGCATTAGCCGCCTTGAACAGAAATGTGGACATGTTATTTACTTAGCGCTGCCACGCCATGCAGTCACTGCTGGACCAGTATGAAAAACATATTCCCACAGGCCCCTTTGTTTCTGGGCCAGTCTGGAGATCATGTTCAAGCGGCGCATATTTGGCACTTTGCAAATGCTTTGGGACTGTCCAGCACACTGTCCTGAAATGGGATGGGGGATGAAAAAAGCCTAGGTGAGGTTTCAGGTGTGAAGGTGTCCCTCAGGCTAGGCGGCTCCATTCTGCATGTCTGAATGCCACAGACACAATGGGAGGTGTGAGAGGAGTACATGGTATGAGAAAAAGTCCCCCTGGGCAATAGGTGGAGGTGCAGTGCTGCACAATGCGAGGCTGACACTTTATTGTCAGTGCCAACCTATTGAAGGACACCTTGGATGCTATCAGTGACAAAACACGGCTGAAGGCAGTCAGACACAGAGATCAGGAACACACACACAAACACACACACATACACACACATAAATATCCTGTGCTTCTAATTTTAACTACAGATACATTATTATTATTTTAGCATTATTTATTATTCATTGACTGACATTTTTTTCCCGGAGCAACTCACAAGTTTTGTACATTTACAGTGTATTTACAGTGATTTACCCATTCATACCATTTATATAGCTGGGTATTTTTTACCATATCCATTCAGGCAAAATACCTTGATCCAGGGTATTACAGCAGGCTTTCAAACACAGGCTAACAGAAACAGCAGCAAAGAAATCAGGGAAAGACAGCAATTTTTTTTAAAGTCATTTAGGACTGGACCGGGAAATGCCAGAATTAGTAGTTAAAGTGGAGAAGCATGATGGAGGCAGGTTTAGTGTGTGATGGTTTGTTTAGTCAGTGATGATCTGACCAAAAGCTGGCACCTTGAAGCTGACGGAGTGGATATTTCTTGGTCTTTTGAAGGCTGTTTATATATATTAGTATTTTATCATGAAAATGTTTTATATTCTTGTACCACTTCCACTTGCAATGAAACGACCTGGGTTTAATTCAACATATTAGTGTATTACTTCCAATGATGCAACAGTGGTACAGCTAGAAGCTCTGCTGCCTCAAAGCATCTGGCTGTTAGGGCATGAATTCGAATCTAGCTTAATTTGTGTGAATTTTTCACGTTCACCCCCATGTCTGCATGAGTTTCCTCCCACAGTCCAAAGAGGTGTTTCGGGTTAACTGGTTACTGCAAATAATGTGTGACTGTGTCTGTGGCTACTCTGTACTGGATAGGCCATAGCCTAGTGCCCTCTGATTCCAAGATAGGCTATAGACCACAATGACGCTGACTAGGAGAAAGTTGTTAATGTACAGTGGAATGCAAGAGATGTGTAGCTCAATATTATGAGTGCAGCTAAGTATAACCATAGCCTAGAGGGCTTCTGTAAAACAGCAAGCATCAGTTTTGTAATTGAAGGCATAGTGTGTTCAAAAAAATACAATTTGGCTTTAGTAGTTGTGATGTAGAGCACTTTTCCCTTCAACTGTGATTTCAACAGCTCGGTCATTGTTACTTGGCTCTCCTGTACTCTACATGCAGCAGCTGGGTTGCTCCGTTTTTGAACTGTTGCCCGGGGAAACGGACGCGGGAACAAATACAACAGGCAGCCTAGCAGGTGCTCAGTTTTCTAATATCTGAAGTCCCTCCCCTTGTTTCCATGTGTCGTGGTTTTCTCACAGAGAAACGAGCATTTTCAGTCAAAACCTGCCTCTGTGAAGTCCCATTTTCACTTCAACAGTGATGCCCTGAAACCAGAGACTTTTCGGGTCCAACGATCCCTGGGAGGGGAGGAGTTCACCTGTGAAAACCCTTTCATCTGTCGGGGCTCTCTGTAATCCTCAGTGGGAACTCCAGCATGAGAAGGTGGTGGAGGGGTTAACATTCACTCACCCGGCACCAGAATGCCGTCCAAGGGCTGAGCCCAAGAACACTTGGTTTCACTACCAAGGGCTTGGTCTAGTCCAACCAGGTCAGATAGCAGAAGGAAGGCCCAAGTGTAGATTTTCACCCAGCCATGAACCTTTACAACAAAAAGTGGCCATAATACACCTACCTTATGGACAACCAGTTTCTTAAGATTCATTTAGAGACCTGCAGGCAAAACTTTTATATATTTGTCAAACGTCCTTTATATTGTCTTCGTGTTTTTTCAGATGTCATCTATTTTGTCTTCAAATGTCTTTCAGTACTGGCTTCATATTGCTTTTAATTAGTTGTCATATTGTCTTCAGATTGTTATCATGTCCTTCATATAGTCTTCATATTGCTTCCAAATGCCCTTCATACTGTCTTCAAATGTCATATCGTCTCAGATGCTTCAAACTGTACATGGAATCAAGTCAAATGTCACACTGCTATATGTATACACATTCATTTGTTCATGTAAGTAAATGATGCTCCAGTTTCACAGTCTCTATATGCCCAACAAGTAGTCTGTCAGTGGTGTGGCTAACAGTCCTGTCGTGCCTCACAGGACACACACAAAAGTGTTTCAAGCAGTTTCTCCAGTTGGAACTGCATGGATGAGTGCAAGATTCGTTGGTCAAATTAGTCAAATCCTCTCACCTCACATGGTAACCAAATAGGAAAATAACACTGAACAACATATAGAGGAACCAATGTGCAAAGGGAATTCTGGGAAAATGAGTGGTAACCTTTATGATTACCAAACAGATATATAAATATAAACATATAGATAGCACCTGCTGGACCTGTTTTTCAAACCTGAACTTTATTTACATGCGAGTCGAATGGCATTCAAATCACACTAAATAAACACAGGCATGTTTAAAAACAGAAACTGCACTCAAATTAGTGTGGGAGATTTGTTGCTTCTGCATTTATTTGTATATGTTCTTCTGCCACGGAGCAGCACAGGGAAGGAAAACCTCCATGTAAAGATGCTGTCAACTAGACCATAAAAAGGTTGCTTCTTGTTAAGATAAATCATTGGTTTTGTTTTGTGTTCCTTGCGTTCTGGGTAGTTAATTCTGGTCCCCGTTTGTGTTTGAAATAGGTGCCTGAGTTGCTTTCACCAAGATCTCTAAGGATTCTTGGCAACCACAAAGGAAAATACTTTCCCCTTCAGTCATCAGGACAACATTAAAACACATAAAAGGGCATTCTTAATTGACAATAATGTTGTTATTACTTTGGCAGGACGTTCTGGGCTTAAATACTTTCCTACAATCTAATAATCATGCATAGTATTTGTATCATGATGAAACAGCAACTGATATGCGCAGACAAATTTCAGACTGATCGGAGATGCTTGGGTTTAAAGAGCAACATGTTTGAGGAGGAATCCGAAACCTTGGAGTGCTTGACACTGCTTAGGAAAGGGCCTCGAGGAAAGGAAGCATCTTGCCAGTGTTTCAATTACCTCCCCATAATTGCAGGGGAGCAAAAAATTGTTTCTAAGCAACAAGACTATCGGACTGATAGTTACACACGCAAAAAAAAACCTTTCAACCTCTAACCAGAGAAGGTTAGATATGTTTCCTGATCGGTTCTGTTAATTGATTTAGGCTCACTACCCCCACCTATCTTCCATTAATCCTCTCCACCACACCCACTCGGGAAGCATTATGGGGATTTGTTCCTGCTGCTTGGCTAATGTAGCACGTTCATGGAACCACAGGCATGACAGTTTCAAGGCATTATTATTAATGCCCTTTGCTGGGACATTCTAGAGATTACAGAATTATACCATACTCTTACAATTCATTTTCAGCATGTTAATTTTCAGTTTTTGCCTTTTTGTTGATTTGCTTTTTGCTGATATTTTACAACCTCGAAAGTACAGGTGAACCTGTGTTTCCTGGGAGATATTCTACAAGGAGACTCTGCATTTGTGTAGCAGGCAACAAAGGTCCTTCAGAGTGGTAAGGGCCCTGTGTCCATGAAATACTATAAAGATGTTATTGACCTCAAGGTTAACTTATGTCAGGTAAGCCTCCAGAGATAATGGACAAAGAGCATTTCTTTGGCAGGCAGAATGGCGCACCGTATCCGCCCCGTTTGCCTTCTCACCCACTGACAGATCTTCTAATTCACTGCAGATTCTCATAAAACTGGGTGGCCACTGAGGCAGACCGACAACAGTAGGTCTATTGATGCTGGGTGGGATGGCAAGCCTTGGCCAAATTAACCTGGATTAATTCGTGGGGCGAAAGGGCCCTTGCGTCCGAATAAAACAAAGATCAATAAATGAAACGTCAGGTCAGAGATGTCAAGTTGCAGCGATGATCGACTGGCACGCAGAAAACCTGAAGTCAGAGAGCTTGAAAACTTGGAGCCTAAGGCCGGAGTGGCTCTTGGTTTCCAAAAAGCCTTGATAGGATGGAGCTTCTTTAGCGTAAACACATCAGCATCAACAAAGTGGTGCTCTTGATTGCCGTTGTCAAACAGAGCCAGTTTCCCTATGGAAACGACCAACACAACAGCAGACGTTCCAGCCCTGTTCCTTTAATGACTCTCCAGCTTTTGATTCACCATATGCTTTGTTTTCTGCTGTTGATTTGTTTTAATCATATTTTAACAGGAAGAACCCATTGTCTAGTTAACATATTCCATTTTAATCTGCATAAAGAGACATACCTCAGTGCCTCTGATTAAATAACAGAGGTGATCTTTGCGCTTTTATGCCAAACTGTCAGCCATAAACTGCTGAGAAAACACTAAGAGTGTAAGATGGCAGTTGAGAGTGACAGCCCCTGCTGCTTGACTTGCTTTTATGGCTGAGCAGCTTCACCTGCCACCTATGTGAGGGTGCAACCAGCTATCCAGCAGGTGGTGTGTTGTGAAAGGGTCATTGCCTGATTATTTCCATTAATATTTTAATATCCTCAGTCCCCAGATGCACAACACAGCCCAACAGAAGAATAGCTGAATAGAGATAGCTGCTTCCCTCACAGCTGTAATAGCAGCAGGTGTTCAACAAAATGGAGTTGGTTGCAGGTTCCAGTCCTAGGAAGGGTTGTGCTGCAATACGCTTGAGCAAGGTGCTGTACCTGAATTACTTAACTGATTAAGACATTAGTTAAGTGACTACACATTGATATAACTGGGCCATATTGTGAATTTAAATGTTAAAACAACAGAAGGACACTTTGTTATAGTTTTCCATTTGTCCAAAGTAACTTACTAGCAAAGTAACAATATTGGCTTTATATAAACCTAGCTACTTGTGTTTTACCCATTTATAGAGAAGGGTAATTTGTAAAGGAGTTATTTGGGGTAAGTACTTTCATCAAGGGTGCTGCAACAGGAACAGGGATTTGAACCTGTGTCCTTAGTCCTCTCATCACTACTGTATCTGCTGCCCCCTATTAATGTATCTATATTTTAAACTTAGATTCATGCACTTTGTTCCAGGTTTCTGCCATGTTTGTACTGTTTTTGCCTTTCAGTGGTGCCTACCAAGTCCCATCCCCTTTGTTTCCTCCATTGTGTTTGTGTCGCCCTCACAAATAAACATAGTGTCATAGGAGATCCCACTGTCCTTCACCCCCCATTTGGATACATTTCCATCCCCATCCTATGCAGCCCACTGAGATTTGGAACCCACTGGTATGAAGTCATCCATTTCTCTAGAGACTGACCTCACAAAGACGCAAAACAAAGTACAGCCCCCAGCGGCCATTACCATCATTGTTTACATAGGACACTCCTAATCTGGACCCCAGGGGAAATACCTGCACAGTGTCAAAGTTGCAGATAGAGTTACAGGCCGAGCCTGAGTATGATGTGCAAAATAGAATATGATCCAAGAGCATGGGAGGAAGCAGAGCCTCGCTCCAGATGGGCTGGCACTGCAGCCAGCTGGCACTGTCCCTGCCAACCTAAGGCCTGGCAAACCCCCATTAGCATCCTCCTTCCCCTTCACTTTTTTTTTCTGGAAATACTTCTGTAATTACTTGTCTTCAGGTACAAGGTGCTCGCAGGAAGTCATCAATCTTTCATGAGACTGCTCTGCTGCTTCTTGATTCGGGACAATAAACGCTCAGAGAAGCACACATACTCGCGCCATTGTGTGCCACGGACCGGGGGAACTTTTAATGGAGGATAAATCTGATCAAGTGATAGTGGTAGATAATAAAGTAGTTGTGTGAAAGAGAGTGGGGCAACAATGGGGGGTAGAGGGACACAGTGTTGCTTTTTTGCCCCCCACCCACCTTCCCCTATGTCCTGAACCCCATTCCCTCAACCCAAACCCCCCACCTTTTTATTCTCCCCATCCACGCCTTCATGCCTTCTCCGTTTTTTGCTCTTTCTGTTTACTCCATCTTTAACAGACACACACACACACACACACAGATAAGTTCACATGCTTACACACTTGGACACAGTCACACGCAACATTGTTTGCTTTCCTCTTTTACAGGTACATTTATTCATTCATCTAGTGTTTTTCCTGAAACGTCTTTGTGTGAGGATTTTGCAAGTCTAATTTTAATAAACTGTAACAATAAAATTGACTATCTTCACTACAGTGAATTCTAAGAACATATAAGTTAACAAAAATGTTTGTGAAAGTAGCTGTCTAAACTTAAAAAGAAAAAAAAACTTTATAAAAATTGTGCCCTCAAGGTAGACAAGGCAGCCAGATAATAGGGTCATTAGTTGTGTGACTGTCACCTGTTATCATGTGTGACCCTTGGTTTCTTGCTCTGAACCCTTCAAATAGGCCCTCTCCCCCTAGGACTAAGATGAAACCCAGAAAAGTTTGAGGAACAGGTACAACTGACAGACCCACACCAGTGGAATACCCTCTAGAAAGCCACTGAACCCACCCCCAGACTCCATCAGAACTTCTCAAATGGCTACCTTAATGCTCCTAAATATGTCCACAAACTGTTCTGCTATCCAGAGGACTTTGATTTGCAAGCAAAAACCCAAAGGTGCATGTAACGCAGCCATGTCTTTAAATGCCGGCACTTTCCTTGGGTTCAACACAGGAAATAAAGTCAGGGAATTTACAATCAATGCAAGTATTACTGCAGTTTGCAACAAAGGCTGACATGAACCCATGTGTGCCGAGTCCTAGGTGCATAGGTAAAGAAGGAACTACAGCTCAAGAGAAGGAATGGAGGGAGGGGGTGGTATGTGTGATCACAGTATCAGGTCCATTCTGTCCCTGCTTCCACCTCCAGGAACCAGAACACTTCCAGTGAGATGGGGTGCAGGCAGCAAGGCCACACAATGGACCCTTTATCTGGTGGACCCGTCTGAAAGTTCAGCTTTCACAGCCTTATCAAGATCTTCTGCAAGGCTGCCAAAAAGCCATACGCAAATGGAGGGAACAGGCCCCTCACATCCAGCTTTCTCTCCTATTTTCTTCACGTTCAAGCTGCTCAGATTTGTTTCATCATAACTCGTACACATAATTTCTTGAAGTGAACTACAATGCTTTCAGAAAGTATTCTTTCTCCCCCATTGATCGTCTTTTGTCCTTAATTGACTTAATATTGATAAATATTCAAACCCCTTTGTTTTTACAGCATAAATTGGGTGAGTCATTCAACTGTCTTGAGAGCTCAAACCAAATACATTAACAAGATACACCTGTGTTCATTTTAATCCACCTGTGTTCCACTGCCTGATTGCACAATGAATGCAACTTTTTGAGGTCTCACAACTAAAACAATTGATCAGATCAATCCTGCTACCATAACTACAACTAGGAGCTCCCGGTGGAACTTTGAGAGGAAGTTGGGGGGGGGAAGCTGGGAAGGTTATAAAAAGCTTTGAAGCTTCCTAGGAACAGTGTGAGTCAATTGTGGCAAAATGGAAAAGACCATAGCAGAACCCCAACACTACCAAAATCAGACTGTCTTACCAAACTGAGCAATAAGAATGGCTGCTAATCACTGAAACTGTCCAGACATCAATAATGTCCTCAGTACATTACAGATTTGGCCTCTTTGTGAACGTAGTTAAAAAAGCCACTTGTGAGAAAGGCCAAAAATCATGCTTGGAGTTTGCTAGAAGCCATGAGATACAGCCTGAATCCTTTTCAAAGAAAACTTTCCGGTCTTTGGACCAAAGGCACAAACTCCATATTACAGTACAGCACTCAGGTAACACCATCCCTACTGTCAAGGTGGTGGTACCATCATGGTCTTGGGTTGTTTTTGAGTTGGAGAAATTGGAAAGCTTGTTACCCTATGGATTATAACCAAATACAGACCAACGATTAAGAAGAACTGGTTTCTTTCAGCCAGAAATCAGTATTTCGAGCACGTTTTTTCCCAGCAGGCCAAAGACCTAAAGGACATGGCAAAAACTACTAAGGAATGGCTTGAAAAAAGAAAGTTAGTATTCTGAAGGGCCCAGCCAGAGCCCAAACTTGAATTTCATTGGAAATCTGTGTCATAACCTGAAAACTGCTGTCTACCAAGGCTCTCTAACTAATTTTGCAGAGTTGGAGAACATTTGCACTGAAGAATGGGTAAAAATCCAAATTCCAAGTGCCCACAAAGACTCAGCGGTAATTGTTTCTAAAGGACTATGTGCGCATTAGGCTGGGTGAATACTTGTTTAATTGAGCAATGAAGTCTATCATTCTGGGGAAACAAATGTTATTAAATAAAAACAAATGCTGCTAAGTTTATTCAGTTAGTGAAGGGAGAAAAAGATTTCAAAACATTCAAATTTAGTCATGTAACAGGAATAAATATTAAAAAATTGAAAGTGGTGAATGCTGTGTCTAAGCACTTAAGGTCACTAAAATCTTTGAGACATTTTTAAGAACAAAGATAGTTTCCTGTGTGCTGCAGGCTCAAGGGATAAAAAAACATAGATTATGTGAAAATGGCATACACTTGCTAAGCAGACAAAGTACTGACAGAGACTCCCTTTTTTTTTTATTTAGCCAATTCTTTTCACCAGTGACTTATAATTTAACATACTTACAATTATTTTAATTTATAACATTTGCTTTTTACTGTAATATGGGCAATTAATCTACTCGAGGGTACTACTTCACTAGGAGGTGAAGTGCAAGCAGCTTTAACCACTGCACCACCTGCTGGTCTTAGGTGTGTCATTGGTCAAATGATCTTGTTAGTATCGAGCACAGAAAAAAACATGAAAGAAGAAAACCGGAGAACGTTTCCTGAGGAACGTGGAAGCCTTGCCGGCATGTGGAGGACATGGAAATAGTCACCATAACAATGTGATTAGCTGTCGCACATTTTCCTTTGGAGACACAGGACCGCACCAGAGCGCCAAAAAGGATTCTGGACTAAATCATGTGTGGAGAGGTGAAATGTGGCCGGAGAGAGTCGGTGTAATCCGTTCCAGACATGTGTGAAGCACTCGCAAAGCAGGTGCAAACAATTGACACAGCTGTTGGTAAACTGTTCTGATCACTTCTGAAATCTTAATTGTTAGCCAGTCCATGCATGACTCTAGCAGCATCTCCACCCAACTCTCCCCCGTTGCCCCTGGACCAGGCATCCCCTTGGTGAGCCCACTGTATGTCCTCGGACCATGAGCCCACCCCATCTTACTGTTTTGAAGCAAATTGGGCCTGATTGCTGCCATCCCACCACCCGCCTGGTGCACACAAATTGGGTCGCCAACAAGCACCAGTAATTGCTACAATTTGACTACCGAAAGCCCACCCCTCCAGACCGTGATTGCTGCCGGGCTGAAGATCACAGGCATATGTCACTCCAAAGTACGCTGCTACCGGAGGAGGAAGGCCAGGTGTACCTCTAGGGAAACGGTGTGCGGCACTCATTAGCTATCACACTGGGATGCTAAGCGCTTATGCTTTCCTGGAGCACAAAGCGCCCATGTCTCCCAGCCAAGACTTTTTTGGCAGATCTGTTATCTTCAAGTGCCATTGGCTGTCCCCAAACAAAATGTGGCTCCTTTTTGGACACGTGTCACTGCTTGCATGTAGCGGGCCCTTGGACTGTTGCACCTTGTACCAATGAAAGTGTTAACAAATGGCGAAGGAGACGGGTGGGTGTGGAGAGAAATACGAGTTTTCTCATTTAAGCACTCCGCTTCGGTTTCTGTGCTTGTTTTGATCTGTCGGCGAAGTGGGAGGATGCGTGGGCCTATAGGCGTGAACCCCACAGCTGAACTGGTGCCCCTAGTCATCTATCAGAAGGGTTGTGACAAGGCAACGGGGGGGCATGATGGAGTGTAGAGGTGCACTTTGACTTTATGGGGTTATTCCAAGGGTCTTTACGTCAGAAGAAGGGACGGGGGTTCTAGGACAGAGCAAGGGGATGTGCGACAGACACATTGAGATAATGGTAAGGAGGGACAGTGGGGGTAGCTGCACATCACAACAGATCAACTCCAATACAGTGACACTCAACCATCACTATTAACATTTCATGGATTTAATGGAAAGAAAAATCCTGACTGAACACCGTGAATAAGAGGAGCTTCATCTTGTGGAATGCTGACTTTGTCAAAAACAGCCCCCCTTCCACTCAGTACTCCACCCAGGAGCCAGTACTGCAGCTGTTCATAGCACTTCACTGTCAAGCAGTACTGCCAAAGCCTGCGGGGTGGAGTTACCAGCTATGTCTGCCATGGGTTGCCCACCAGTAACATATCGGAGACATAACCCTGGCATCATGAGGTACTGAAATTGGGTGGTTAAAAAACTGTCCTCTCCATTTCTGGTCCAGCTTGGCATCTCCCGTCCAGTCTTCAGAGAATTATACTTTTCCCTGCCAAAGAAGAGAGTGCAATGTTTGTCCATTTAACACACCGTAAAAGGGGGTCAAGGCGGCAGCGGTGGGGGGGGTGTGAGGGGGTGCCGTGTCTCGAACCTGTTTTAATCTAGCGCCACTGTGGCTCACAGCAGATGAACCCATGAGCTAGCAGAACCGCTGCTTTTAAATAGCAGGTATCTGGTGTCAGCCTGCACAGACCATCTTCCATCAACACGTCACCCTGCCCTCATCTGCCTCGCGCGACTGTTTGTTGCCAGCCACCATGCGGCAATTTCCACCTCACCAGCTCCAGTAGCAGCATGCTTGGGCCTCAGCAAATGGGAACCTGCAGATCTCTTTAAGGTTAGGGACCATTGGGTCTATATCTAGAGCCACTTTTGGCAATGCAGAACCTTCCAGAGCTTTATATCTTACCAGTCTCTTCCATGTTCACAAAAGGTTTGCACAATATCTTAGTAAGGATTGTTATTTTTAAAAAGTCTTTAAAGATTGTTATTTTAAAAAAAGTCTCTAAAAAAGATTTATTGAATTTTGGTTCAGTCTTTGCCCAAGGCTACTTACAATCTTAAGTTTGGACAGCTAGATAGATAGATAGATAGATAGACCTCTTGACACTCTCTCCTCCAGCATGTTGGGAACAATTACCGGACTTAATGTCATTGTACCTGGAGAGAGAAAAGACAGGGGCCTTCGTCCTCTGGATGCAATTACAGTACCGCCGTAATTGCCGCTCAAGCTTTCCTGTAATTTCAAGCTTGAAAATGACAAAAATGACAGTGCTGCGCTTATTATTTTCCCCCATCTCTGCAAATCAAAGGGGTGACTGCTAAATAAAACAGAACTGGGGTAGAGAGGATCACCTTGCAGCTGAGGAGGGGATGACCGTGGGGGTGCAGGGGTTCGACAGGATGACAGGCGAAATCACCTGGAGATGGGCAGGACGCTGGACGAGCCAGGCCAGGCTCCCACTGTCACAGCGGACGCACATCCGCCAGCGTCCTCACGGGCTGCTTTTGTTGGACACGGCTTTGTGCTCCTCTGGCGTCTGCTGAGGGGAATATTTCATAACGTTTCCCGCTACCCCTCCCTCTCTACCCCCCTAGCTTTGACCCCTGTCTCTCTTCTATGTGAGTGTACTCCGACTATGAGTCATGAAGCAGACTTGGGGTTTTAATAGCTGTCAGTTACCTGCTCACATCCGATACCCCTCCAGCCTGCTGAAGCAGATGGCTATCACTTTCCAGTTGTGAAAATCAAGCTTATATAAACATAGGCCGAGTCATGGTCTCTTTAATATCCCTTTATATATTTGGTTAGCAGTGAATCCAAAGGGCCTGGCTGGGAGCAGCTTCTCTGTCCACAGTCACGGTCTAACACTCCTGTGAAAATCATTAAAAAGCTGCGTTAAAGCCATTAATTCTCACTAGAGTGGCAGGTGAATCTTTTTTTTTGTGTTGACAGAATAAATTAGAATATGTATTTCTTGTGTCACCTGGCAACATAAGACAGGATAAAATACACTAATGTAATTGTTACAGATGCTTGGGAGATAGGTTTATATAGGTCAGCGCTGCTCTCAGGATGCGGAGCAGACGGAAGGAAAGGACGGGGACGGCTTTATTTAATTGATTTACTGTAATCGGTCTGATTTTTGTAATTTGATTTGGTTCAGGGCAACTGTCACATAAAGTTTCCTTAGCGTTACCACTGAGTAGAAAAACAAACTGAGCAACTGTGTTTAATAGTGGCTCAAAACATTGCAAGGAATAATGCAATTAATAAGACCAACTATAACTGTCTGAGAAAAAAATTATTTCTGAACAACCTTTATATCACTGCTAATATGCTGGCGTTAGTAAAAGCTTTTCAGATTTCTGTTATTAAGTGAAATGTGCTTGGTATGTTCTCTTATTGGTTGTTGTCAGTTGTATTGAGTTTTTCAGCTGAAAACTGAAATTTAGCCTGAAATACGAAATACAATCTCCCTTTTAGGACTAAACGTGTTCTTTTTTCTGTAAGCCATCGTCACTATGGAATGAGTGGTTATGAAATCTGCCCGCTTTACCATGGGCCTCAATATTGATCACAGACAGGAATTCCGTCAGAGTGAAACAGCCTGTGCTGCACAGATACAGCTTCTGGAAGACAAAGCAACACTAAGCAAACAGCACGGGACGTGTCTTGAGAGAAACTTGAGATGAAGCCACGGTCGTGTCCCATATCTTTATTGATAATAATTATAAGAGTTGTTCTGGTAGCCCAACCTACATGAGCAATACTAAGGGACGTATAGTATACTTGTGTATTAAAATAAAACTATAAAACAATTTTTATTGTTGAATAAATGGTACAAATAAATTCAGTTCACCTGAGTTGTATTATCGTTATGTAGCCTTGTTGTTAAAATTGT
The DNA here is from genome assembly GCA_900497675.1 of Arapaima gigas. Lineage (NCBI taxonomy): Eukaryota > Metazoa > Chordata > Actinopteri > Osteoglossiformes > Osteoglossidae > Arapaima > Arapaima gigas. The sequence continues at coordinate 879,928 of UFQX01000107.1, forward strand.
CGGCTTAAGGTCGAAGGACTGTGGTTTGAATCCTTTTTCCCAATGTAGTTCTTAATCAAAGTACCTATGAATTGATCAAGTAAAAATGACCCTGGTGAGTAGCTTTTGGATGAAGAAACAATTTGTTTAGTTAGTTAAGATGTAGATTAACCTCACAGCCATACAAAGGGAAAACTGGCAGGTGCTTAATTGTCACTGACCCCATGAGAGCACATTATGAAAATACTCCTTTTTTAATCAACATCAAGTGTAACCATTTAACAACAGTAACAAAGTCAACAGAAGGAAATTGACTAGATTTATACCCAATTGGGAAATAAAACATATTGAATCATTTTATAATCAACATTAAACCAAAAATATATATACAGTATATAAATTAATAAAAACACAATCAAATTTTCCTGTTTCAATCTAGCGCGGAGGTATGTTAACCGATCCTCTGTCTTTGTAATTAAGGCACCGGCCTGCTGGAGTGCTGCTCTAAATCACTGTGTGCTCCAGGAGTGGGTGTCCTGGGGGCACAGAGAACCCTGCAGAGATTACAGCTCAAAATGTCACCTGTGCCCTTTCCGTTTTAGCAACATCTTGCACATTTGTCAGACCCTTTCACACATATTTAGCCATATGCTTAGGAGGTATACAAGGGGATCAGTGATTGAACCATAGAAATAAATTATAATAAATGTGAAATAATTCATTATTCAGAGGTAGCAGGTGGTGTAGTATATATGGCCATCACCTTGCAGTCTGAAGATTCCAGTTGCAGTTCCTCTCCTATTGTCGTACCCTTGTTCAAGGTATATTGTACACTATACAAACCATTGTAGGTGATTATCCTTGGAGAAAAGCATCAGATAAAGGATAATAAGAATTTATGTAGTTTTTTCCCATATCAATTAAAATGTAAATATTACATTATATATAGTATACATATATGTGCACATAGATATCTCCCTAAACATCCTAGAATATGAAATGATGCTTATGTGAACCAATATAAAGAGACAATTAATGCAATACAACAATGTGTGTGTGTGTGTGTGTGTGTGTGTGTGTGTATATATATATATATATATATATATATAGAGAGAGAGAGAGAGAGAGAGAGAGAGAGAGAGAGAATCAGTTTAGTACATTCCCATAGCTCCAAACTGTCGTTATGTCTTACTGGAATAGTTAGCAATATATATTTTCCCAACTGTTTTTGAGTTTACAATTTCTCTGAGCGATACAAAATGAATAAACCCTATAAGTACTGCAACAGCCAAATATAGCACCAATGTAGCCATTATATGCCTATATGGAAACCATTAATGTGAAATAAAATTAATCTGAAGATCTTAGAACAAAGAAGCAGTTTATTACTTGCTCATTTTTACGAAATGAAAATCCAGACAAAAAAACTTTATATACTCTTTGACCTGCAGTGGGTATGGAGAGGCTATGAGAGGATGTAACAGGAAAACAATGTGCAAGAGTATGTATGTGTATGTGTGTTTGTTATCTTTGAGGGCTTTCCATGTGTTAGAACCATCTCAGCATTGGTTCTACACCTAACCTCCTTTCATATAGATGTATCACCATCTGCTGGATGCAGGCAGAAGTGACAGAGAGCAGCACGTGTTCAGCAATGAGGCTCAGCACTCAGGCGTGAGTCTGGCACCAGGAGTAGACGATGTGAAAAGACATGGCAGGTTTAGTTATGGCTAATCCTGGACATGTATTCCATAGTACCTTCTGTCCTGTTCCCACTGGATGAGACGAAGCACATCTCACCTGGCTGGTGTCCACTGTTGCACCCGCTTACCCATGCCCTTCCCTGCTACTATAGCTGGCACCTTGTTTTCTCAGGGCTTTGGCATTGGGAAAGGTGGAGAAGGATTTCAGTTTGTCTTTCATCGTGTTCCATTGAGCTCAGGGCCGTGTGTAAAAACCACGTTGCGGCGCAGTTCCTGGGAACTGTCTCATTTTGTGACGCCTGTGGCCGTGACCCGGCTCATGCTGTGGGCTGAAGTAATGACTCAGGGTCCTCAAAGCCACATAAATAACCAAGTGGTCTGCAGGACTCCTGGGGGTTTTACAGGTGCTGTGGGAGTCATGGTAATAACCACCACACCCCCCCTCCCACTCAGGTCTGAAGGAATCTGGTTACTACTGTGGCAGTTGTGGGCTCTGTGTCTCCCATGCAATGGAGCGGGACCTTGATCAGGCATGCAGTGGACTCTGGGGGGCATCAGGGATACATGAGCTCCAAGAGATCTACAAATGATAAATAATAATCGTAAATCACTGGGCAACCCTATTAGTGACACCACATTATGGGCTAATTTGTTAATATTGTGGCCCTTGAGAAAACAAAAAGTCCCTGGTGGTCAGTGAATGACAGTGTCTCTGTCACTGCCCACATGAGTTCTGCCTCATAGAGGCCTGGGATGTCATGTTTCGATTCAAGCTTCTACCTTCTCCACGTACATCTCCATCCCATACCAACACAAACACACACACACGCACACAAGCACACAGCAGATGACCCTCTCTTTGTTCAGTGTCATCCACAAGCTCGCTAAGGGAGAAGGCATTCCTGGTCCTCTTGGTGCTGCTGTCTTGTTGGGGATGTTCTTGCGGATCCACCCCGGTGCTGCTGTGTGCCATTTATTCTCACAGCCCCCCTGGTCAGTAATATACACCAGAAACGGAACGGCAGTGTTTAGAGTGAGCTTTATCGGGCCCCACGCGCTCCAACCCACAATGCTCATGGTCTCGAGTCCTCAGGGTGGCGAACCACACTGGAGCCCCACAGTTTCTCCTCCATCTTCTCCAGCATTTTCACTTCTGAGTCCAACAATGCAAATGTAAACGTCTAGGTTAAATTATAGCCTGGAACCCTCTGGCGTTTGTAACATACGAACAGACCCATTTAATTGTGGTCCTGAAACCATCTTTCTTCTGCCTGTTATTTTGCTTGGCTGCAGAGACTTAGTGGTCGAGGCCTAATTGCCCGACGTGGGAGAAAAACACGTTATTATTTAGATTGCAGAGTATTCCACTCATGCTAATAAGGGAACATTTGGAATTTCTCAAGGCAATGATGTCATCCTGGCATTTTTATCATATCATGGATCAGCGCAACTAAGTTCCCTTCAAGGTTTGTCTAATGATTTTAAGTCGTGCCTAATTAAAAATGCCCTGTTATTACAGAGGCTTTTCGGGGGGGATTACTGGAGCTGAGCGTCTTTGCTGCATTACATTTCTGGATGGCCACAGCTCGCAGAAGCTCCTCAGGGACCCAGACCGACAGCTTCAACTTTTCAAAATAGCACCAAAAGTAAACACTGCTGAGCCATGATGGACTGACAGGAAAGTGCTTTCATGTATGTTTCCTAGAGCTGCACTTTGAATTTAAGGAACGCATTAAAAACAAAAACTGGGCGAATTTTTTTACAATGATTCCCCTTTCGTGAACATAAACTGATCATTTAATTTTGGTTTGGATTTTAAGTTTTATATTCTTTTTTCAGACAGAAATGGGTAGAAATGAAAAAACGAAAAGAACTTGTTTCCTTGCTGAACTTTTTAAAAATGTGCCTCCTCCAGTAAAAAAAGAAAATGAAAGCACCCATGCTGTTTTTCTGACCAACAACACAGACCAGTGGGCCAGCCAGCAGGCTGCACAGACATGCATCCAGGCAGAGCAGCTGCCCAGACTCAGTGACACCAGTTCCCTGCCATCTGCTGATATACAGTCTCCACAGGCAAGGCCTCCACCTCAACAGTGTGGGACATTGACATGGTTTTGGACCAGTCCAGCCCCCAACCGTTATACTAAGTTTCAGAGGCAGAGGGATAGTGACATTCCGAATACTATAACAAAAAACTGGAAGCTGGAAAGAGTATTAAGGAAAATTTCACCTAAACACATTACATCTGACAAAGTTTGAAGAAACCTTTTATCGACCCTTTATAGAATAAAATATCAAAAGCTGGAGTCCCATTCACGATGTTCCCTTCTTCACCCCCCGTGCTTCCAGGATCGACCCTGGCCTCACATGACCCTACACAGGACAAATTGTTTGTCAATATGAAAAAAACTAGACTAAAAAAATTAAGATTTTTTCTAACATTAATAACTACAATTGGATATTTGGACAGGTGAGCAAGCTTTAGTGGCTACTCATTTAAATAAAATTCAAATCTGAGTTCCCTAGTAAGCTATGTCAGAATCATATTGACCAAATAATTCCATAGAGTAACTCAGTATGCAGTACATAAATACTTTAACTTTATATACTCAGTATATAGCATAACTCTATTTATATACTAACAAAGGGATAACCTGAATTCAACATATACCTAAAATGTTTACATATCCCTCTTTTTTTATAGCACTGTATTTTATATGCTGACAATACAGAAGCAGCTTTACTCTTACTTTCGGTGTATTTGTTCATTTTCTGTGTTGTTGAAAAACTGAATAGAAATATGTAAAAGTTAAGGTCAGCAAAATGCATCAATTTCTGGTCGTACTTAATGATAAGCTTTCTGCTATGCTGAAATCCCTTCACAAGGACGGCCACAGGAAAAAAAAACATGCATCAGTTACCTAAAAGAGAGGACAGAATGACAACATACTAAGCAATCTGTCACTCATCAGGAGTAGACATCCCCTGGTGAGGCAGGAGCTGGCGCTGTTTTACTGCCCAGCTGAACACACACACACACACACACACACACACACACATCCCAAGCCAGAGGCAAACAATGGTCACTGACTTTGAGCTCATTGCAGTGGCGAACAAGAAGCAAAATCTTGCATCCCATTTCTCGCACTGCTCCTTGACCTGGACTTTTTTTGATTTACTTCACTCCTCCGATGCAGATGGGTCAAATATTACATCAAAGTGGCTTTAATGATCCACAGGACATCTCAGGTTTCACTCTCAGTATCAGGTTCAAAACTAGTGCACGGTCCATTTTTACAGTACATTTAATGGATCGCAGCCCATAATCAGATTAGCACTGGCTTAATGTATAACAAATTTCACCGGACAGGCATCAAAGACCAGCCCCGCATTATAATTCTGTGTGGCATCTCCATCATAATTCAATAGTTTACACTTATTGGGGGTGGAGGGCGCATGGCAACAACAGAAGCACACTGGTGTGGAATATGAAAAATGGCTGTCAGGAACACAGATAATCTGTAATTTAGATCTTTTTGAGTATCTGCTATTCTCCTTTAAATGTTTTAATGCATTCCTTTACTGTCCCACTTGTTATTACTTTTTATTCCATCTCCATCATCCACTTGGCAGGACCCAAGGCAAGTTATCAAATCAAGCAATTCCTCTAAAACAAGCATACATGAAGCGGATGTGGTGCATGGTTTGTGGTGAACAGTTATACCATTGGCGGTAGAGTTTTAATGGTCTGTAATTAAAAGCATGAATCATTGGTCTTTTGGCATTGCACTGAAAATATCACCAAAATATCACACAGCTTCCCATCACTGCAGTGTTTCATTATGGAGTTGTTGAATGGTTCACTTGTTTCATCCTCTGCAAGGTTTTTGGAGCCGTTTGTAGTAATCTGCTATAATGCTAATAATGCTGAGTGACCCCCCCCCCCCCCCCCCCCCCCC
>UFQX01000107.1:885609-950293 GCA_900497675.1 Arapaima gigas
CCCCCCCCCCCCCCCGCATTCACTTTATTGACACAGGGTCTCAAACCCAGGCTGACAAACAGTGGTGCCACAGCCAAGGTTGCACTTGTTCTTGCATCAGTGTATTTTGTGAGAAACAAGGCTGTTCACACCAAACTGTGGCCTGGTTACATGTGTGACTGGCGGTAGTTTCATTGCTAGCAGTTGTTGCGGCATTACTCCAGGGTTCAATCTAACTCCCGCGGTGTAAATTAAGAACAAAAAAGCAGACGATTTATGACTTCCGAGGCTGGGCCCTGTGGAAAGTAGCTATGACGGAAGAGTGAAAACACGTCAGCAGAGTTAATCAAGGCAGGTTTCCTCTTCTGGGAGGCTGCGCGTGTTGATCCTCGGCTGGCCGTTGCTTATTCGTAATTTATGGTCTTCTTCTGTTGCTGATTGCCCCGTTTTTACTGAGCTTTATGCGTGTCCCACAGACTAAGACCTGCATAAATAAACAATAATGCTCCACAATCCATCATGCTCTCTACTGTAGAAGGGTGCCCGGTGAACTCGTTGCTTCTGTTTTCTGTCTGCGGAAGGAAAGCATCCAGCTCAGCCGGCAAATCCAGTGTCGCTAGTGTTGTGTCCACCGAGGGCTGCGGGGGCATAGTGTCCATAAGGAAATGGGCACATGCTTTCTGTTTACACCAATAACGCATGGAGGACTTCTGTTTTATTTGCTTCCCAGCTGTATTTTTTTATCTTAAATCTTTGGAAAACACAGATTGTTTGCATTTCCAAAGAATCAACTTTTTGTAGGCAATTTACATTTACACTATTACATTTATTCATTTAACAGTCACACATCTGAGACTAAACAAAAGTCCATTTCGTGACCAATGAAGACCCTAAGATGCAAACACATGATTGTTGAAGCAGTCACTTTGTTTACTACCACTGTTTGTGCTGCCATACATTCCTTGTATATCTGCTTATAGAATCGAGACTGAAAGGACATGGAAAGGTAATAATTGCAGAAGGTGTTGTGCAAAATTATGGAGGTTTGGAGATGAGGAGAGAATTGTGTCCAAAAGTGGATGCAAGATGCTTATTGAATGTCGAAAATGGATTCAGTAGTTTTGAGGGACAGAGGGAGTTCATTCCACCACGTCAGAGTCAAAACTGCAAACCTGTAAATTTTCGGATTTAGAGGTGGAGGAATGAAACAATCTTGCTGGGGTGCAGCAAAAGATCAGGTGTTTTAAGGACCAGGGAACAGATCCACTGATGGTCCTGTAGGCTGTAAACAGAGTCTTGGACTTGATACAAGCAGCCTAAAGGAAGCTAATGAAGAGAGATGAGGAAGGGAGAGTTTCTAAAATAGCAAAATAAATACCTGCTGTCAATGCATCCAAGACAGTTACAAATACATGTACTAAAGGTAGGCAGTGTATGCCACTAAATTTGACAGATAATCCAGTAAAATTCAACAGAGACCTGAAAAACTTTATTCCGTTCCATTGGTACGGTGTTTGTCTTTGTCTGGAAACAAGCCTTTACTTGTGCATACAAACACATTTTTCACATACGGCACACAGGAGAGGTTTCTGGAAAGGCAGCTGTTTTGTTCATGTTCTGTGACTTGACAGATCTGTAAGGATATGCAAAGTGCTGGTGGGCTGTATGTTTCATTGTGCAATCTAAAATTGCTCCTCTTTGGGCAAAACATCCCACTCGGCACAGCATTCGAGTCATCATCTTGTCATCTTCGTTGCTCCTCCCACTCAAAATTACGCTCAGCCCAATAGCAGTCTGCTCTGCTGGATTTCTCTCCCATCTCTCCTCATGGGAGGACTTTGGTTTCTTGACTGGAGCTGTCTGTCTAAAATAGGTGGAAGCTGGGGAGGTATTGAGTTGCAGATCTATTCTGGAACTCGGTGACAAGGCCGAGGCATCTGCTGAAACGTCATGCTGTCGGCCCAGCTAGATGCTGGCCCACAGACAAAGTCCAGGCAGGGAGGGAGCTCGTACGAAACTCAGTACAAATTACTACGTTAAATTGTCTGCATCAATAATGCAAGTTTCTCGGTCCAGCGTTCTCGACTGCATATAAGCCTCCCGCTGTTGTCCACTCAGCAGCTCTCAGCTACCGCGTGGCTGCAAGTTCTTTCCCAGGCAGTTAACGTAGAAGCGAGGACTTGCAAACCAGGGAATGGCATCTGGTGTTTGAATTAGTCTGGCTGAGTGCTAAAACTATCGGCGAAGCTCTTGCTGCGGTGTCATCTTTGGCAGGTAGAAATGGTGAATGAGGTGATGGCAGAGGAGGCCCCGGACACCTAAAGGACAGACACGAGAAGGACCGATATTAGCACCGAAATTGGAACATCACAGTCTCCGCATTAACAAATGGTCATACATAAACCCAGTATTGCACACTTATAGTTTCCCAGTACGCATCTCTCGGGCTTCATTTTCTGACATTTTTTTCATGACTGAAAGAAAAATCACATTTGTTCCATCATTGCATGTGGACTTTATTTACAGAACCTCCGGGAAACATTGCGCTGCTCTCTGATCACTGACAAATGGATTGTATTTAATTAAGCCGAACCCACTGCACAATCCGTCAATGCCAGGGCTCATTTGTTAGCGTGTGCGCTGTGATTAAAGCACACCCTGCGTGCCCCGCAGACTCCACCGAACGCACAAACTCTCCCGCACTCGGGTGAATTCTCCAACCATGAGGCAAAGGGCCCAGTAAGGCCCCGGCCTACGGGACGTGTACAGATTGCTAGCATCACTAATGTATCTTAGCCGTTGCGGCTGGGGCAAAGTTATAATAATTAAAGACATGCTGCATCTCGGGCCTTCATTAATCATGCTTTATATGGACTTTGAAGCAATAATGAAAAACAGCCATTGCAAGAGCCAGCTCTCCGCTTTATTGTATCTGTACAAATTGTTGCAGAACGATGCCTCCGCTGCTGCCTGGACTTAATGGCAGATGTGACTGAAGAGTGCGAGATATGCACAGTATTCTGTCATGTACTACAACATACTTTCACTAGTTATGGTTATCACTTTGCATTTGTAATGTGTATTTACTGCCGATGGCCCGTAGCAAATTTCACGTACTGGGACGGACTGGTTCGTCCTATCAGAAAAGTTTGAGGTTGTTTATTTGGAAATTCTGGTATCAGTACACACTGAGTAGGGAGCAACAGTGAGAGCTGCTGGCTTATAACTGAAGGATCCAGGTTCGAATTCCTCTTCCTGCTGTAGTAACCTTGCTCAAGGTACTTACTCTGAACTGATACAATAAAAAGTACCCAGCTGTGTAAATGGGTAAATCATAGGCAGGTTGATAATCCTTGGACAAAACTTAATAATTGTAGCTGTTCCCCATGTCATTTAAAATTTTTATGATGAATATATACCTGTATGTATGCTCATTATGTCCTAACCATTTTACCCTGAGCAAGGTTTCAGCAGTCAGGAGCCAAATGCCAAAAGCAATAGGCGCAAAGCCATGAAACCGCTCCTGGTTCGGACCCCAGTCCAAGGCAGGTTATGCATATTATGTGTATACTGCATTTACCCTGAACTCATACAGTAAAAATGGGCTAGCTGTATAAATAAAAAAACAATAAAGTAATTCAGCATATAAATCTAACACAGTAAGTGATATTCAAAAAAGGCATCAGCTAAATGGATAAATGTAACCTAAAGGTGCTTAGAAATGCATGCTGGGTATTGTTGAAGCTCTTTGCTGTCAGCCTGAATCACAGTTAGGAATGTTGTGCATGGTTCACTTTGAAACAACTACCTTAGCGACGCTTTGTTTGGCCCCCTATTCAGATTCCTGCTGTGAAATAAGTGGTTTTCATTTTACAGTTTTTTCTACACAAAATCATCATAGTTCTGGCACTGTACGGCCAGGAGTAGGCAGTGAACCTGATTGTTTCTGCAAGATTTTTGTGGTCGACACAAAACTGGCTGCGGAGCTGGACAGGCGATACTCGATTCAAGGCGGCTGCGATCACATCTGCAGGATTTCAGATGCACAATGTCTGAGGAGGAAATGAAACAGCAGCAGCATCTGCCAGCTCCTGGCCCTCACTGGGGGGCGACGGGTGAGTGGGTCCAACTTTGGCTTGGCTCCGCATAAAGCAACACGGAATTACCCGAAACTGGTACCAGTTTTCTTCATGAACACAACAGAAGGCATTTAAAAAGCCATTAGATGGATAAGGGGGAGAATAGGCAGAAATCTGTAAAACTAAAGGCCGCTTTTGCTCTGTCCCGTAAAAATGCTCTACTGACATTTTATTCATGATTAGTGGAAACCATGGAAATTTATGCAGGGAGGGGGCAGCATTCATGATCTGCGAATGGAGTCTTTTATTTGTACCCCTTTAATGGAGATCTACAGCACGCATCCTCCCTGCAGGTGGTTTGGCTTCCCCCACAGGCCTGCTCCGGTTCGATCCTGGCCTTCACTTGAAAGGCTCCTGCTGCGGTCTTGGAGTGCGGGCCCTCCAGCCAAATACAACTCCAGGGAGCTACGAAGCCAGTGGCCACTTCCACAGACATGGCGCAGTTTCAGACGGGAAGCTTCTCCTGGAAAGTAAACAAGCGATGTGTCTCAGCACAACCCCCTCCCTACCCCCCACCGCCTAAAGCCACGCCGCAAACCCGAAACCCAACACAGGCCCCAGCAGGCCGCTCGTCGCCACGCAACTTCTCCGCTCAAGCCACGTCCGTTTTGCGAAAGAGCTTCGGACGGCAGGCGGACGCCTTGATGAAAGTTAAGCAGTCGTTTAAATAAACATGCAGAGGGGACCCACCAGGATGGGGGGGCCAGTCCCCAAAAAGACAGTGGTGTTTATTTGAGAGCCAGACTACCGTTAGAAGGACCTGCGGCTCGTCCGCGTGCCTCGCAGGTGAGCTCACCCTCCGTCGCACGTTGGCCCCACAGGAAATATGCCGCAGGAAGCACGAGCCTCAGTGGCCTCCGTTCGGCCCCCACAATATTTTGATGGTAGTCAAAACAAAATTAGGAAGGTTTATTATGTTAAAATTAACTTTCAAATGGCCCTTATATATGTGACGTTCTGGCCCGTCGCTGTGTTTTCTCTGGATCCAGCCAATCGGAGACTTGCTGTGAACATGGTGAGAGCAGTTCCATGCCATGATATAACCAATTTTGTGAGACATTTCTTACCGAGTTTTACATTTTTGGCCAAAAATGTGGGTCCCAGCCCAGACTCTTACACTTAGCTGGGTATTTAACTTATTAGTGAATTTCTAAAAATAACACAGTCAAATGAGAAGATGCAGGTTTATTGAAATGTTTTATATTTAACATACCTCTTCTGAGTCCATACCAATCTAATTATTCTGAAGAGCATTAAGTGCTGAAGATCTTTCCAGAAATCCTGTATGAGACCAGTAGTCAGAGGTGCACTTTGTTTAGCTGAGCTCTCAGTAACAGTTTCTTTATCAAGGTACATTTTACTGTCTCAGCCTAGTTTTCCCTTTCTCTGTTAGCATTTAGTATCACAGAACATATACACAAGACAGACTGAAACTCTCAGAAGAATTTGCTCTAAATGAAAACTGAACAAATAGCTTATATTTTTTAAATGTATGAATGATTAGGTCATTTTTCCACATCTCCCTTTTTGTGTCTATGAATCAGTGTCTCAATTCTATTTAGATAACTTGATATAACTCAAATGAATATTCAGATGAGACGACACTGCCACCTAGTGTTAATCCAGTTATTGGTTTATCATATTGTTTGGACCTCCTGTCGGTACCGTTGCACATTTTTAGTCCCTAAATAACTAAAAAAAAGTAATAAAGGAAGTAATAAAGTAATAAAAGGAATATTATTCCTCAGCTGACTAATGCCTTTAACTGTGATGCCATCTAACATCAAGATATGTATAAAACATTGAAATAGATTATTTTATATAAGGTGTCCAAACAAATTGCCTTTGCAGCATGTTCTCATTAATATTGGCACAGTTTGCTAAAAAGGAGAAAAAGAAAAGTTTTTATTGAACTTTTGACTTTGATATCTATAGCTGGTGTGTAACTTACTGATTTTTTTGATAACCAAGCGAAAGGAGTTTGTTTACCACCATCTCCTTGGAAACCAAGTCTGCCACTGCACTTTCCCATTTCTTCTGTTCCTGTTTCCAAGAATTTACTCATCGACTTAATAAACTTTGCAATTGGCAAATTCTTCGCATACTTTGTTCTGAACAATTGCTGTATAGATTTTTGTTCCCACATTGTATTTGTTCAAAGTAATGGACGCCATCTCTAGTGAAAAGCTGCTACAGACCACTAGTAGGTTACACATATTAATAAATTATACTTTCTCTAAAAATCTCTGCAACTGTAGACACTGATATACAAAAACAAAACACATTATATTATCTGCTAAAAATTTACTGCATATTATAATCAGAGTAATAATTTATGGAAACCTTGTATATCTGAAATTTCATTCAGGCTTATATATCCTGTATATCTATACATGAACAATAATCTCAGTATCCAAATCCAATGTGTTCTGAAAATGCGTCCGATATTGAATCTTTTGGATACCCAGCACATATTACCCCTGGTTTTAAATGGGATAAAATAAATAAATAATGTGCTCCGAGCCCATTGGAAAATATCTATACAACTGTCAACCCATGATTTCAGCATGATAAACCACTGAAAACACCAGTTACCGAATCAGAAAACACTTAATGTTGTCATTAATTTGCATGTTTATAACGCATCATACAATATGTACAGTACAGGACATTTCACATGTCAGTGCCACCACAGGCATTTAAATAAATAAAGGTTCACTTAAAAAAATGAAACGTGAAGGTAAGGGAGCGTGTAGTCATCTTGCTTTTAATAAATAAAATGCCAGTTTTGTGCAGTTTATTATGATACAAACAGTATTTTTTATTTGAGTGTATTGTAATTTTTATTTATTTTGATTTTTATTCACCTTTTCATTTTTTATTATGGATAAGCTTCGGATAAAAATTCACTGTTCTTTATGCTCTAATCTTCCAGACTGTTTGCTGTATGTATATCATCCTTATGTAAGTTCAGCAAGCAAACAGCTGATGTTCACAAGATTCAGTTATTATATGTTGTATTGCACCATATGTGTACCCAATGTAAACTAATCTGTTTGGTAAGTGCACTTGCTTTGGTATTTCATTGTGCACTGTGTCTTGTAGGGGCCTTGAAATCCCATGCCGTCGAGCTGCTTCCTCAGCCTTGGCAGCCCTCATCGAAAGGTGTCAGTACTGTAAAAACACTTTCATTCGCCGCATTGCCCCCAGCTCCTTCTTTGCCATCTGCAGTCCGTCCACCTCATCTGCCTTCCGCTCCTCTGTTCTATGGTGCAAACACTTATAGAACAGGATGAGGAGCAACAAGCCCAGGAAGCTGCCTATGAATATGACCATAGTGACAGGCCAGAAGTAGTCTGACTTTGCAGCTGTAGGTTTCAGGCAGAACAACATCGCAGGGATTAGGAGGTTCTGCGTGACACAGACTGCATAGTAGACTACCATCAGCCGCTTAGTATTCTGACCCTTAACATTAAAAAATGTGAAAATAAGTATAATCCCAACCACGGTCCTGTAAAACTTCTCCAGGTGCTTGGAGGTGCAGAAGTTTGTCTCCTCTTTGTAGGTCCATATCATACCAAGCAACCAGACTAAGGCCAAGGCTAACACACAGTAGGTGTGGAGCACCACCAGCAGACTAAGGGCAAGTACACGGCTGCTCAGGGTGAAGAGCTTGTAGAACAGGTACACCACTGTGGGGAGACCCCAGGGCATTTCCCTGAGGTGCGGCAGGGACCTGCGGAAGCACCTGCGGTAGTCAACAGTCGCCCAAGCAATGTTGAGAAAAGAACCAACGATGCAAATATCTGGGGGAAAACAGATAGAAAGTTTATTCCTAAAGCAAGATCTGCGCTGTGGTATGGTGTAATGATTAAGGAGCTAGACTGGATCTCAGAAGAGAAGCTCTTATAAGACCCTTGAGTAGGTGACTAAAATTCCTTCATTACATTTTTAAGCTGCACCTCACAACTCCTGGACTATGGTTTCAGAAATAAGTTTGAATCCGGCTCAGTCTGTGCAGAGTTTGCATGTGTTTACATATGTTTCAGGTACACTGGTGACTATAAATTGTTCTTAGTGTGTGAATGTGTGAGTGAATGAGTATGTGATTGCTCTGTGACAGACCAGTGTTTCTAGACCAACACAAGTCTACACTGGACAAGCTGTTTTTGAAGAATAAAGAATGAATGAATGATTGAATGTATGCATGAATGAGTGGACAGATGAATGAATATGTAAAAAGTATCATCACAGAGAAAGAGATGTATGGACTTACACTGGATGATGGACCGGTGATCATGACCCAGGATGATGTAGAGCTGCAGGATTAGTTGGGGGGCACTCTCCAAGAAGGTCTCAAACAACCGGAGCATGCTCAGGTCGGTAGCCTTGGCAAACAGCTCACGGTGGAGCTCTGTGTCCTCCCTTGAAGAGGGGCTGTAAACCCACAGTGTTCTGACAGCCTTCCTCAGCAGCAGGTAATACCTACAGGTGGACAGGAAGGACACCTCAACTTGCAGGCCTTGGCTTGTGATGGAGACCTCAAGGAGTCTCAGTGTTGTCAGCAGGCTAACCCTAAGAAACTCTTAAACACTTTACAACTAATTGACTTATTTGGCTGATGCTTCTCTCCAAAGCGACTTACACGATAAGATTTCTATGCACTGTGAATAGTTATGACAACACAGAAGACAAACAATGGCCAAAGTTGATCATCTCGAAGGCAAATATTCAGTATCTGTTTTTATTAACACAGTCTAGGTGATTTATTGCACATCACTCGCTAACTTATTTACCGCTTTTCCTGGTCAGCGTTGCAGTGGTCCAGACCCTGTCCCAGAATCACTGTGCTAGGCTATGATGGCTAAACCCTGGACAGGATGAAATTCAGCACACAGTGGCTGTACACACACAGTCCTTCACACAGTTACACACTATGGGTAATTTGGAGTCACCAATTAACCTGTAATAGATCTCTTTGGATTGGAGGTGGAAACCCACAAAGACTTCACACAGACTGAGCCAAATTCAACTCTATATCCAATCAGCCCTGGTGTTGTTAGGCGGCAGCGCTACCCGCTACAACTTTGTGATGCCATATTGAACTTCACCTTTGGGATAAAGACAAATAAAAAACTGATTGTAACACCTAGTTCCCTCATGGCACAATAAATTTACTAATTATACTTCCTCCGAATGTTTTGGCTCATAAAAACACAACAAAATTCCAACACTTAAACAACAAAGACAGACAATGGCAGCTTGTGGAGATGACAGAATAATAACATTTAAGTTCTTTTAAAAAATGATCCTGTTAAATAATAAATTGAAGGTAATAACTTCATCCTAACCTTAGAGCCAAATAAAATGGAAGTAGCATGAATAATTTGTTTGTATTTTTTTAGCACTAACAAAGTGTTGTCAAGCAATACATTGATGATATATTTTTACCAAAAACAGTTTCCTTGAAAAATGTGTGAGGGACACACTGAGTAATTCATAAATACAGAGGACAAAGCTTGTGAACTAGTACCTTGACTGCATGCGGCTAAAGAGATTGGGCTGCTGTAAAAGGATTCAGGCACATCAGTTTGTTTCGCTGTGCTCCAACCCCCCAGCCAATAAAGTGACGCGGGGTGTTTATGGCCTCCAATAAAGGGTGGGAGTTAACCAGGGCTGTTAACCAGCTGTGTCTCACGTGTGCACTGCTGAACAGTTCAAATGAATACATTTTCCCATGATTCACCCATCAAAATACAGCTGTAGAGTTTGACACTTTTTCTGTAGTTATTCTGAGTTACAGAATTTCACAACTTGAACTAAGTACACCCTGATTATACAATATAATTGTTTGGAAACAGGGTCAAGTACCTCCTCCACAATCAGGTGGAATGTCCTTCCTGGACTTGAGGTCAAAGATAACCTTAACTCACTGCATAGTGCACCTTAAGCTCTATCTGTTATGAAAAGCAACACACCTTAAACTGGTAACATGCAAAATCAAGCTGACAACAATGTAGACGAAGCAAATTACTATAAATGACAGCTAAACTACAGAGGAACAGAAAACTGTTCATAAGGACTTCTTTGACATTTTGGTACGTAAATTATATAATTAACAAAAATGCAGCTTTTTATTACGAACTTTAGTTTCTTTAAACAGGGATGTTTAACTTGTCCATGCTGTCCTCAGTGACTAATGAACAATGTTCTCCACTGTAACTCTCTTTCAAGGATGACTGTTAAAACTGTCCTGCTTCATAACACAAACTTCAGTAATTAGTTATGTTGATACATAATTAAAATATAGATCAAAAATTAAAGTAGCAACTTGGTAACATAACTCATTATGCTGGTAAACCTCACTACACTTGACGGGGTATTATCTTGGTTAGAAATTGCTGCCTTTGGGTTATATAATTTCATTGCTGTGTAAATATGACTCACACATGACTATAATATAAGGCATCTGAACATGGTGCTACTGAGGACAACTCTGTTTTAGTGCCATCAACAAACCGCTTTGAAACAAAACCTGTTTACGGTGAACAGGAACATGAGAAATGACAAGATAAACCTGGTGAAGTGAACAAAACAGAATGTGTTTCAGCAAAAAAGGGGTCTGTTGGTATATAATGAATCAAAATCAGTTGTTGGGTACTTTTTTTGGGTGTGTCCTGCTTTGGCCAATATGACTCAGCAGGTAGTGTACATTGGGATGTACAGTACACTCATACACTCTTATATGAACACTCATTATACATACACACACTCACTTGTCCACACTTCCATACTTGTCTCGGTACTGCTTGTCGCAGCATAAGGTCCTTTTGCCGAGTTATCTGTACCAAAGTACAATGCATCCAAGTTGAAATGTCTGTACCCATAAGGCACCAAATTAATCACACATTCACACTAGTCACTGGACCCAGCAGTTGAACTCATGTGCAGAAGATGCTGGGAGTGGATACCACCTCATTTTGTGTTAACATGAAAGGATGTATTGTGTTCTCATCTCTATGTCTGTATTTTCAAATTAAATCTACTTAACATACATTCCATAAACAGTGAAAAATAAGAATTAGCCTTCTGATATTATTTCTGTGTAACTGTTACAGCTGTGGTCCTAAAGCCTTTAGCATTCTTATATTAAATATGATGCACCTGGGCACATCATCAGTGATGATACTGGGATCACTGGATGTGTCATCACTAGACTCCCCTCACTTGAGCAAACTAACCACAGTTGATCAAACCCATGCCTCCAGATAATGCTATCTTGAACCTCAGTTGAACAATTTCTGACTGCCTTTGACACCCAACATACTATAGGCTTCTACAACCTACTTCAATGGACACTTGCCTTTCATAAGCTTTACTTATTCATTCTTCTCAAGGAACTGCAAACTCTAAAAGGATGATTTGTCTTGGAGTTTCAGATAGCAGGATTTCTGGTCTCTGAGATATCTTTGTGAAGGGGACTGGAAACCCAAGCTCCCTGTCTTTGTGAACCATCACCAGTCTCGCACTATCACCAGGAGACCTGAACTGATGTTTCTACTCTTTCACTGCCCTGAAAAATCCAATGACCTGTTTTGCAAGCTGGTTGATCCCACTGTGTGCCATTCCCACCAGAAAGTGACCACCTCCAAACCCTCTGGTACAACTCCTGAGGAAGTGCTTCAACAACCCTCTCTTCAGACATAATGGGCAGACCACAGATCCAGAGATCTCAAAGGAGGGCTCTGCATCTGCTGCAGAAAAGTTGTTGGAAGTACCTGATGAAGATGCCCATCTGCAGGAGGTGCAGCGCAACAGTGGATGCTCTGGACAACTGATCAGCAGCGTCCATTCCGTCAGCAGAGTCCACTATGTCGCCATCATCACAGAACCAGGTGTAGCTAAAAATCTGTGTACATGCCAATCCACAGAGCATGAACAAGAGTGTGAGGGTGCCCCAGGATACATGCCCGTCTCTGAAGTACTGCACCGCCACCCATATGTCAGTGCCAATGTCTGTGACATAAATGATAATTCCTATAATCGTGGTGATGCACCTACGTTTTGTGAACCCCATGCTCACAAGTGATGCATTTCCCAGTCTACGGTCACTTGCACCACTAGGCCACTATTGTGGGTTCACTGGTGTTGGACATTTTTATGCCGTGTCTGTGGAGTTAAGGATGGTGCTTCAGGCAGATTTTGGTCCATGATGCCCTTCACTGGTCCATGACTCAAGCAGGGAGACATCATTCACCATTTTCTGCCAGGCATCATGAACTCATCCCTCCATATAAACCTGCAAGCAGAATTAAAGATGACTAAGTAACCCGAAATGTGTTTTAGTTGATGATATATAGGAGGTCAAACCAGTGCACTCTGAAATATCACATGGAATCATCATGTTGTTGCAGACTTGATTCAGATGTTGAACATGACAGATGTTGAGATGATTAGACAGTGTATTAGATACAAAGTCATGCGTCCATTAGCGTTCCTGCAAAATGAAGAGCGTAATGAAACAGAACTTTAACACCTCATTAATACAGTATATTGAATAAATAGAGCTTAAAAACTGTGTACAGACAATATAATACAAAACAAATTATGTATTTAATAATAACAAAAATGCACAGAAAACTGTCTATTTTCTGGGTAACAAATATCCATCCATCAATTTTCATGAACCATTTATCCTAAGCAGGCTCACAGTGGTCCAGAGCCTCTCCCAGAAGCAATGAGGACAAGACTGTGAAACTGCTCTTGGATGCCAGTCCATCACAGGGTGACCACACACCCATTCACAAACCATGAGCAATTTAAAGTGACCAGTTAAGGTGAGACACATGTCTTTAGACTGTGGGAAGAAACTGGAGCAACCAGTGGAAACCCAAGCAGATACTGGGAGAACATGGAAACAACACACAAACTGAGCTGGATTCAAATTTACATCTGACTAGCCCAGGTGCTACGAGGCAAAAGTTACTTGCTGAGCCACCTTGCTGCCCAGAAAAAATATAAAATTCAAAAACATTTGTTTTTAAATATATGTTTACATTTTTTTAAAAATATGGTAAATTACTATGATAAATTACTGAAAAGCACTAAAATGAAAGAGTGCCATCATAAAACAGTGTTGTAGGAGGTGGCAGTAATCAAGGCATTACTGTAATGTACATATATTTTTTACCTAACTTTGTTTCAGCCAGAAATTGTTTAGCCATCTAAAAGAACATACACTACATGGCTGCAATATGTGAGCACATCTTCTAACTAACGGGTTTGGTTATTTCAGGCACACCCTTTACTAAACGGTCCATACAAGCAAGCATACAGCTATGCAATCTCCTTAGGCAGACATTTGCAGTAGAATAGGTCATGACAACGTGCTCAGTGGTCTTCAACACAGCACTGTCATAGGAAGCCACCTTTCCAACAAATCAGTTAGTCAAATTTCTGCCCTGCTAGACCTGTCTGGGATCACTGGCCAACTGTTAGTTCTATTGTTATGAAGTGGAAACATCATACTAATATAATTTTAAATAATTCTTATTTGCAACACATCTCAAACTTAATAAGGATTGAAATATAAAATCTCACAGATATTTTTTAATCCAACTCCATCCAACATTTTTTAAAATTGAGAATGAACTGAGGGAAATTTGAATTATTAAGCTTTTATTTAAAGTGACTTTAATAGTGAAAACTTAGTTTCACTAACTTAATATAACCTTATGAACACAGTTATGAAGCGATTCAGGCTCTTGTTCTGTCCCTAATTTGAGGACACAGTGGACTTTGACATGTACTGGCTTGCTCAACCAGGATAAAAACTTAAGTCATAAAACAGAGGCATTACTGAGCCTGTCCCTGAAGCATAAATGACAGAGAGATAAAACTGTATAATATATCATATTATACTCCATTTATTTTTATACAGCACTCTTCTTACCAAGGTGACAAAGAATACTGAACAAAGTTCCTGTGGATGAACAACTAAGAAGTGAATGAAATAATAGACTATCCATGTTGATGCAGCAGAGACTGTTAGCTGTTTAAATGAGCCAGCAGGCAACTGAGGAGAGGAAAACAAAAAAAAATCTTAATGACAAAGAAAGGGACAAAAATACCCCCCCCCCCCACACACACACACACACAGCATTATGAAAGAAGGGCGTCCCCAAAAGCATATCATATACTGTAGGATGTCATACAGTGTATAATACATATACAATATATCATATATCATAATGAAACTATATATCATTTTGATATATCTATACCAGTATAAATATTTTCAAAAATTAGGATATAGGAAACCTAGCAATGATTAGTGGGTTTAAATTTACTGCTATCTACTCATTTAGGAGGCACTTTTTGGTAGACTTATATCCTAAGCAAACCCGACAATGATTGACACAGTGTTTACTGTATTACTTCAGGGTAAGTACCGTGATCAGGGGCACTAGAGCAAGAGCAGGGATTCGAACCGTTCCTGGATGTAAGATGACATCTCCTAACCACTGACAGCAGAAAAGCTACAGCAGAGACCTGCGACCCACCTGTAGGCGTTTTAGCCCGTTTACCTTCACTTCCCGCTGCACCGACAGGTGTCCTCAGGTGAACACGCTGAGCGCGTCCACGGCCCTTTTCAGCACTGTTTCAAACACTTTCCGGCACAGATCGTCAAAGGAGGGGCGCACACACACACTCACCATCGAGTCCGCGCGCGGATCCCTCGCGTGTCCCTCTTGTCAGCAGGTCCACAGGAGACACAGCAAAATGGGAACGTCGCAACCAGCAAGCACGCGCCCGGTGCGGAATCCCGTATGACGTCACACAGATAAACACTCTCTCTCTCTCTCTCTCTCTCTCTCTCTCTCTCTCTCTCTCTCTCTCTCTCTCTCTCTCTCTCTCACACACACACACACACACACACACAGTCTTCATTCAGGTGTGTCTGCTGGGGTCACGATGGTTCCGCAGTCATTCCGAAACAAACACTATCGCAGGTGTGGCGTCTGAATCATAAGTGAACTTTGCCAGTTTCGCTGTTCGATCAGCTGTTAGTGTGTGTGAGTGAGAGAGGCAGAGAGAGAGAGAGAGAGAGAGTTTCATGACAGAATGGACAGTGAGCACATACACGAACACGAAGGACCACATTTTTAACATATCTTTCAGGCAAAAACGCGTGCATTAGAGCGTCCACTTGTTCATCAGGAAGTGTGTGTTGTCAGTGTGCGTGTTAATGTTTACTTGGCATGTGCAAGTGTGAAAACTTACATAAAACGGAGAGCACGAATCGACTTCATTGATAGTGTGCATAACTTTGGTTGTTGTTATTATTATTATTATTATGTTTTTTTATTAACAATACTTATAATTATTGTTATAATACTCATCGTCATAATCAACGGGTCACCAATTGGATGATGTGGTGGACACTGACCACCGGGGGGCGGTGTTGTGTTTTTCACTTTTCAGACGGTGTTTGATTAAATTTTAAAAATAGTGACGTCATTGCAAATGCCTATACCTCAAAAATGACGATATAAGCAAAAAAAACTGCTCTGATGAAACAACTAATTATACTTTATTAAGCACGAAACAAAGAAAGCTACGCTGGGCTGACGTGTAAGGGCACTTCTGGAATTCATTCCAGAAGTTCAGCGCAACTTAAAGGAAAAGCAGTGACGTTCCACAGTAATCACCGATTATTACCACATGGTTTGGCTGGATTTTGGGTGGTGAGGGATGGGTGCCTTTCAGTTTGTCATTATTGCATTCTTACCTAACACTGAATAGAGCATCGGGGACAATGGAACGGAATCTGGTGAACAAGTAGAGCAAGGTAACATGCAGCATTAAGTTTTGCCCTGCCCTCTGAGCACCTGCAATAAAACAGAGGCCCATTTGTTAAAATCACTTTCAACCGTCTGGACTTTTTTGTTTTTCCTCCATCGGCTGTGTAAATCATGTGAACGAGCTACAATCACCATTTGTCTCATATCTATAACCTCCTGACACACAGCTGTTCGTTTTTGTCAACTACAGAACAGTGCTTTGTAACGTAAACTTTACTTGCAAAAATTCTGAGTTTTAATGTATATTACTGTAAAGAGGACATTCTGTAATTTTAGAATTTAGAACCTATTCTCTCACTACACCCCAACCAGGCAGTTACGCTCCTCTACCTCTGGCCACTTGGTGGTCCCTTGCACAAGATACCCAAAATCAAAAGCTAGAAGGTTCTAGATTCTGGCTCCATTGTGGTGGAAAGAGCTCCCTCTCATTCAGAACTGCTAAATCCCTCTCAACATTCAAGAAGGGTCTCAAAACCCATCTCTTTGAGGTCCAGCTTTCTCCTGATCTCCTCTCTAGTCCATAAACCTTCACTACATTATTTATGTTTAACTGAAAAAATACTCCCTATAAATTCTATGTACACCTACTGTACTGGTGTAATGTGCACTGACAAAAACAGAGCTATTGGACTTAATGACTGTTATTAGTATGTCTGCTTCTGTATCTCCCTGTTAGTTGAGAAATGCACATTTGTTTCCTCTCATTTGTACTTTGCTTTGCAGAAAAGCATCTGGTTTGATCAACTGTTTTGACAGATAAAAAACAGAAGTTAAATTTCAAGCTGGGGTAAGTGTGTAAAAAAATCCATACACAAAGTTGTTCTAAGCTCTGGGTTGGTAGTCGCACTTGGGACATTTTGAACATCTGAATGCTATAAAGTCCAATACTGAGGATGGAATACACAGCTTTGTTGTGGGACATGTGGTTCAGTTCAGCACTGTGACTGGCCCTGTGCCAGAACACATTTGAACATCTCTATGATTACATCCAGCATACAAACCCCACCACAGTCCAGGGCTGCAAATGTCACACGCTGAGTTCCAGCTTTGGAGTTCATAAAAAATCACACAACACTGTAGCCAATTTCAGCTGACTTTTCTTTTGAAAGACCGTTATATTAAAAACAGTTTTTCCCGCTGTTTCATGATCTGGAACCTGGGTAATGATAGAACAATAGGGTCCTAGCAACTGGATGATTCTGGCTGGTGGCTCTTGTGCCACACTGATTCATTGCTTGTGCTCCCAAGGGCTGGAAAGATTTTGGGACTGAAGGAATGAGTGCAAATCATTTACTCTGTATTGGCAATAAACTTGAATAATGTGTTGAAAGCAATTTATGAGTGCTAATTTTAACACCTGCATCAGTAACAATATAAATAAAGTAGTAGTAGTAGTAATAATAATAATAATAATCTCCATCATCCATAAGCACTTGGAGCCCATCTCAGAGTCACTGGGCATTAGTTTGGGAGATTATAACATGGACAAGACACCAAACCATCACAGGGTGGTTACACACTCACACCAACCTGTCTGCAATATGGGCAATTGTAGAGTGGCCAGTTAACCTAAATTGTATGTCTTTAGACTGTGGAAGGAAACCACATACAGAGCAAAGACACAGACTGAATAGAATTCAAAGCCACATCCACACAACCTGGGCATGTGAGACAGCAGCACTATTCTCTGTACCACCATCCTGCCCATATAATAACCATAACAATAACAATTAATATTATATATATTATAATATAATAACCATAACATTAAATGACTTTTCTCAAATAGAGTTCGACGTCTTACCCATCAAAGAGGTTTGATTTACATTCAGTGTGATTCTCTAAACTTGTGTGGAGTCATGCACTGAATTGCATACACCATCCATAGTACAAAACTACTTCGCTTTAAACCCAAAATGTAAACTAAAGTGCAAAAATAAAGCCTCTAATTCAGTGTTCTCAGGACACTGTGGTTAAAGCTGATGCCCTGCCATCTGAGGGTTCCAGGTTCAGACCTTCTCACCTTCTGGTAGTGCCCTTATGTAAAGGGCTCTGGCCTGCGTTGCTATAGTAAACCAACTCTGCAGCATAAAGCAGTAAAGTTGCTCTAGATGAGTGACTTGCTACTTTATGGTAGACACCTGGTCCAGATTACAGGAACAGTGTATTTTTGAAACAGCTGCAGTGAATGTAACTCACAGACTG
Organism: Arapaima gigas; assembly: GCA_900497675.1. NCBI lineage: Eukaryota > Metazoa > Chordata > Actinopteri > Osteoglossiformes > Osteoglossidae > Arapaima > Arapaima gigas. Next base: position 903,797 of record UFQX01000107.1, read on the forward strand.
AACAAGTGGAGACCAGCAAGACGTCTGTTTTTCACAAGGCAAGGGGTAATAAATGTGGATCTACACAAGCGGGATCGTCGACTGCACAGTAGCCTCACTATGGCTCTTCTTTTCACCATCATTTTTGGATGAAATCTGTATCTGTCCTTTGTTTCCATGGCAATTTGAAATAGGTCAAGTGTGCTAAATGTGTAGAGCATTCCAGAACACCCCCCCCCCATCCTGGACTAGAAAGGAACAGTATGATTTTTTACTTCTCTGTGAAAATTATTTTTGCATTGTTACCTTTAATAATCCTGCACTGACTCCTCAGATTATTTTCTGCACATAAGGTAAATCCTTATATTTCTATTTGTAGGCATTTATATGGATCTTATTATTAGGAAAGTCTCATCCCACAATTTCTCTTAAAAATAGCCTTATGCTGAACTCACATTTTATTTCTATTGAAGTAAACAAAACATCAGTTCTGAGTCCTTTAATAGGGTCTTTAATAGATACTAAATATTTGAGTGTTGCAAAAGAAAAGTATATTTCTGTCACATGACCTGATCTGCATGGTGTGCTGAAAGAAATCAGTCATTTCTAACAGAATATAAAGACCATTTGCTGTGAAATAGTTCCACTGTAACATTTCTAACACAGCCACGGGTAAAATTGTAAGAGGATTCCTTAAAATTTGATTGTGGCCTTATTTACATATTTCACTGATGCTGTTCTCCAAACCGACTGACAGTGCTAGGCTACTTACAGTTGTTTTCCCCTTTGTACAACTGGGCTAATTGCAGGTGGGTATTTTTTGTGAGTACCTTGTTCAAAGGTACTACAGAATAAGGTAAGATTCAAACCTGAATTAGTCAAATACAAGATGGCAGCTCACAACAACTACAGCACCTGCTGCTATGAAATAAAAGCAACTCTTTGAAGGACTTATAATGAACTGACACTGTATAGACCTCTGTGGGATGACCTGGTTTGTCATGCCAGGGGAAATTGTCACATCTAGTGGTGTATCTGGGCTGGAGGGGACCAATCACATATACACAGTCACACTGCTTACCAGGACATTTCACATGCATACCCCTCCCAGTAGGCATTGCAGCAATGTGTGCCTAATAATGGTTTACTATGTGATTAAGCTCCTGATAACATTTTGCTTTTTCCACTGAGTGCAATGGAAGTGAAGCCAGGTAAATATGTAGGGGGCTCAACAAAAAAATATGCAAGCATTTCTACATAAATTCATCTATTATAGTAAATCATTATTGAAATAAAAGAATGAACTGTAAAAATTTCTGCTTTCTACCTGTTATCATAGCACTCAGGGAGTCCCTAGAACTTTCTGGAATTTTCATGAGTTGGTCTAGGCTCTTCCCTGTGCAAAACTGTGGTCGTGGAAAGACATCAAAGAGCCAAAATATTAAAATGTTGATTTTACGTTCCCTTTCTAAAGAATGCCATAGCAACTCATATTGGGGTATGAGCCTGTACCTTAACCACTTCCCCATCTCCCTATAAAATGTTTTATTCCAGCATCTTTTCTGTGGACTGCTGCACCTGACAAAATCACCTGCCAAAAATTCCTTTGTTAGTGAACCTCACCTTTGAGTACATTGGTGTTAAATTCTTAAGAATAGCTGCATTGTTTGTGAAAAAAACATAAAACAATCTTTACAAGATTATCTACAATAAAGATTTTTGCAATGTGGTGTTTCCCTTTCATTTGCATGTTAGTGTCACTGTCATAAATCTGACTGCATGTTCACATTGATAAATCACTGTACCTGGACTTGCACAGAAGCACATCAAAAAATGCAATTAGGGTGATAGTGCTGAAGAACAAAAGCACATGGCCCATTTGAAGGCACTGTAATTGGCTGTGGAGCTTTGCATTAATTCCATTTAATTGCCTTTTCATTAATACTAACCCCAGGTGCAAGCCTGTAGAACCAGAGTAAAGCCTCAGAGAAATTAATGTTAACTAAGCAGTTATTAAAGTACCTGCCTTAAGATCTGCACATTCAGAAATCACAGTGATATTAATTTGTTACTAATTCAAGAGGGAAACTGGGACAAAGTTTTTTTTTCCTGTTCTGATGATTTATTCTTCTAGCAAACTTTGACGATTGCTCTGCTGATTTAAAGCTGTCTTCCAGTGCAAATGAGACACCATGTGTGGTAGATATAACTGTGATCAGGACTTCTGTCTTCAGTTCTGCTAAACCAAAGGACACTGATGATCATATTATTACACTGAATACTTGTATTATTATATTATTTTATTATTATATTTGTAAAAGCCAATTCTCGTATAATTATATTCAGCTTCTAGAGCCCCATCATAAGTTATATAACTTGGATAAATGGACATGCACTACATAATCAAGCTTTGTTGTTATTTAATTTGCTGATTGCAAAAAGGAATTTACAATGATTTACCTATTTTGTGTAGGGAAATAATTGCAGTGATTTATCCATTTGCACAACATAACATTTAAATTTTTCGATTTATACTGCAGGGTATATTTACACTATTGTTTTAATGTATGTGTGTTGATGAAAGGTACTATAGCAGGAGATGGGGATTCAAAGCAGAAACATTTAGATGATAAGCCAACAGCTCTAAGCACTACACCATATGTTGCCAGTAAATTTGCATTTGTTAATATCTTATGCCTGTGAGAGGAACTGGTGTCTCTGATTGGCTGAGAGCAGGAGCCAGTGAAATGCTGTCTGTATCCTCAAAAGTTCAATATGAAATCATTACCTTTATGTTTTACTTATTATTGTGAGTGCTTAGACCCTGTACTGGAGCCTTAGCCTGTGGGTACATTACTACTATTCTTTCCATGGTTTGAAGTTCTTCTCATGGGCACACTGGTTCCACAAGTGCATGATGTGTGGCTGTAATCTTTTGGAAAAAGATGACAGTGAAGTCATCATCCATCCTTCCATTGTTCAAAGCATGATCACATCATGCTCTCTCTACCTCTCTCTCACAAACACACACACACACACACACACACACACACACACAAATGGCAATTCAGAGTCATCAGTTCACCTGAAAAACATATTTGTGGACTGTGGGAGAAAACTGGACAACCTGGAGGAATCCCACACACAAACATCACATTGACAGAGTTAGATATGAAGCGACAGCCCAGGAGATGTTAGGCATCATTGCTGCCCATTGTGTCACCACCCTGTCCTTTATTATTATTATTGTTATTCTTATTATTATTAGTAGTAGTAGTAGTCGTAGCAGCAGTAGTAATAGTAGTAGTAGTACTTGTACTTGCCTTTAACTCCCATGCTGCATGTTTGATACTCTCCTCCAAATATTATTGTTCTGATGAAAGTGTTGCTAATGAATGCAATAAGCTTCTTGCCCTTTACACAAGATGCTTAGCTTTGAATTTGCCTGCAGCTGCACATGCTGCAGCTTTTTAACTTTTGATCCTCATCTGTATTCTATAACAGTCTGTTGTGGATGGACTGCAGCTCTTTGCTATTGATTTATATAACAGAATGTCAGGAGCATCACTGTAACTGATGTTTGAGCCTTCCATTTGTTTTCCCAAATTACTTATGCTGTCAGTGTCTCTGGTGTATAGGGTTCCTCCTCACTTGTGTACAGCAAATACAAGTGGGTCCACCACTGGGCAAATACTACCCCTCGCACACACACACACACAAACTCAGCCACACTCAGCGGCAGCTTAGAATTGCAGAGTCAGCTGGAAAGCATATGTGTGAAAAAAGAGACAGATATGATCACAAGGAGAACACAAAACTGCACACACACACACACACACACACACACACTGTGCTGGAGATGGGTTTAGAACTCCTGGGGGTGAGAAGGGTCATTGCTGCTGTTCCATCATTTGTTTCACTCTGATACACTCTTCTAGGCTTCAGATAACCATTCTTACACACCAGAATTCTCATGACTGACAATGTGAAAGTTTTTTACAACCAAGATCATTTTCTAACATTTGAAAACAATTAGCCCAATATGCATTTTCGCATACATTTCCTTTACTGCCGAGACAGTGAACAGCATTGGTTGTACTTATTAACCATTAAGCTTCATTCTTTGACAATTCTTTCTATTGTAACTTTGTAATTGTAACTTTTTCCATTAGGATCACCGTTTTATTTGTTCAAAGAGCGCGTCCACGAAGTTCCGCTCCTCGGCCCGAGTGAAATGTGAACTCCAGGTGGGCAGGGGGCGCTGGATCGCAAGAGCGCTGTCGGGGCGGTAGCAGGGCGGGAGCGAAGCGGAGCGCAGCGGGTCACAGCACCGCCGGGTTTGTCGAGGAGTGGCAACGTTGCGCTGGGGTCGTGCGTTTACTTCTGCAGTTGAGAGTATCACTCGGGGTTTTAGGAAGGAGAAGAAACGAAGGAGTCTCTCGGAGTTCGCAGCGCCGAACTGCAAACATGGGCATTCGCAAGAAGAACAACAAGAACCCGCCCGTGTTCAGCCACGAGTTCGTCATCCAGAACCACGCAGACATCGTCTCGTGCGTTGCCATGGTGTTTCTTCTCGGACTCATGTTCGAGGTGAGAGCGGCCGCGGGCCCGTTTGCTCGCGGAAAACGACCGAAAAACTGCGAAAATGAAACGGCTCGCTGTTTCGTTGCACTTCCTTTTTGAATTTAAAAACATGCTAGCCAAGTTCATCCCCCCTTGTTTGCAGTTTTCTGTTGCTTTTTTACAGACATTTTACATAACTAAGCAAACCAAGAAAAATTTGAAAAGTGGGAGGAAATGTTTGTGACGGTTTCAATATTTTGTTCACGGCGCTAGCCGGCGATCTAACTGGTCGTGCGCACATCAGAGTGCACCTTTAAATGCATGGAGTTTGTTATAGCGGGGATATGATGATCGAGAACATTTAATGTGCTCTGAGTGATGAGCAGTGAGCGTGCTTTCTAGTCCTGCACCCCGTGGACATTTCTCTCCCCTCCGCCGACACGCAGCTCTAAGTGTTACGTGGCATTCACTCACTGCGTGGGGGGAAAAGGCGGCTGCCACAACGTGGCGAGCCCGGGATAGCCTTGAAACCCACGTCCTTCTTCCTCCTTGGCAGAGTGTTCATCTTTTAATTAGTCTTATCTCCTAGGGGTAAAAAATTCGATGTTTTGTAAATAAATACAAGAATATGTAGGTTTTCGTGGACCAGAGGTGCATAGTGGGAGTTGTAGTTTTCGCTCGTCCTCCGCAGTAGAAGTCCGCGCCGTGTCCTTTTGCAGCTCAACCAGCTGACAAAATTATTTGTAAAAATAACAAACGATTAACAGATAGTTCAGTAGCAACAAACTGACTAATAACAGGAACCTGAAAGGCGAACGTTTAAGCGCGCTTGAGGCGCTTTAAATAATTTTAGGATGTTTTTACCTTCACGCCTGTTGTGTTGACGTGTTGTTTCATGTTATTGAATTTGTGACTTTGTAGAAATGTTTACATATATTAAATACTACATTTAAGAATATTAAAGCAACTTTTTATTTGTGTTGACACAGGTAACATCCAAAGTGGCCGTTTTATTCATAACAGTCCAGTACAATGTTACTATCTCAGCAAATGGTAAGGTTTTTTTCTTCTTCTCCTCTCTCCCCCCATGAAGTACTGAACTTATTTGCTTTAATTTGTGCTTGTTTTGCCCTAAATTTCTCTGAACCCACCACAGTTTCATTGTTTGTCTTAAAATAAGGATAGCTATTTTTCCCTAGTTTCCCTATTGCATTTTCAGTTTTTAAACATTGTCCAACACTGATTTGTCTGTTTTGTTTTTCACTAATTGTTTACCATTCTAATGTTTAAAGGGCGTTTTTTGAAGAAAAAAGTAATCCTTTTTGTCATAATTTGTATGCTCTGCATGTTTTTTGGCAGAGTGGTCCCCCAGTTACTATACATTATAGTTAAGACTTGACATGCAAAACCTGTCATCTTTGTAGTTACTGGCAGAGGTTGTGTCATGTTTACTGGACACATCTGCTGTGTTGTGAGCTCCTGCTGAGTGCTAAATATTGTTCTTACTGAGGTCTTAGTGATGCTTGTTCAATCTGTTCACCTTGCCTTGGTGTGTTATGGGAGAGACATGCGGCAGTTCGGTGTGGCTTGGACCAGGTTATGGTGTGAAACAGGTTGTTCCATTTATCAGCTTCTGAATACCAAAATTTGCACTATGTATAGTAGCTTTTGGGGCCCTGTTTGTTTCCCAAACTTAACTGCAGTTGGGATCTTTGTCTCGGGAATGCATATCAGACCCAAAGTATACACCTCATTCAATTTGTTTGTAAATCCAGATTCACTTTCACTATCAAGTAACAACCAGTAAAAGCAGTTTAATACAGGTGCATTTCAAGTCTCAAACTCCTTTTCACTGATGGCTGACTGATTCGTCTTAACACGTGCATTGTCCGTTTTGTTTTTGATCACCGACACATCAGACTTGAACTATAAACACTTGGGTAGCCTTTTAAAGATTATCCTACGCTCCTTTTCTGTATGTGTGAGCTTTACTAGCAAACGAAAATGGTAAAATAAATAAAACAGCAGCATCTGTACTTTAGAAATTTGTAACATGAGCATTCAGAACATAAGGGAGAAGTGATTTTAACAGAACCGATAAGCTGCCGACAGTGTAGTTTGGTTTGACTTGGAGGTTTTGTACAGGGTAGTTAGGTACTAGGTACTTTTGAAGGTTTTGTATAAGTCATTGCCAAATAATTTTATGCTTCATCCTCTTTATCCGGGATCTAGTAACACAGGTGATGAGTGCTCAACTAAAAGTACCACTGCTCTTCAGAAGAAACCATTGTGTAGTAGTTGTAATTATAATAATAGTAGTGACACCAATGGTGTCTACTGTCAAAAATCACACACAGTAATACATGTTGGACAATGCTATGTATGCTTTGGCTCTTATGGGTGTTTTTATAAAGTCAAGGCTTGAAAAGTAATATACCACTGAGTATTGAGCTTCAGGAAAGATGGCAGATTGTTTGAAGAGGCACTCAGCCATATTTAAACTTGACTCTGTATAGTTTATGATTGTAAATCTAAGTCAGTGATAGGACCCTGAGCACATTGGTTTCCCAGGGTTCTGTAAGGAAGGAAGCTCTTTCCTGACCTTAGCATGTAGGATTTTTAATGAGACTGACTGTTAGAGAGAAATCCTTTCCTGTACATGGACACATTGTTTCCTCTGTATGGTATGTATAAGTGTGCTTGTGTGTGTGGAGGTTTTCTCATGGTGTGTTTTTGTGGCCAGCAGAGGGCTCAGAGGAAACGCCTTTGAATTACTTCCACCATGGACTAAAGGACCTGGCCACCGTGTTCTTCTACATGCTGGTGGCCATCATCATGCATGCCATAATCCAAGAGTACGTGCTGGATGTAAGTGAGAACGCCTTACAGTTCATCTCCTCTTTGGGTCTTTTCCACAGAAGGAAAAAAAAACTGCTGCTGAAAGACAACCATGACGTATCATTTGCATTTTTCATATATCAATGAGCAATGAAAAGTTGAAGGACCTTGATATGACTGTTCCCTTGAAACAGTCACCTGCCGCTTTGAAGTTGGGACTCCATGACCCCATCCTCCCTGTAGACATGTAAATGCTGCTATATATCGTTTATATGGCTACTCCTGCCCTAAGCAGGCAGTAGTGAATGATACCAACAAATTAAATGCTTATGTCCCACAACTAAGCAAGAAGCTTCTGTAGGTACCTTGTCTAGCTAAACGGTATTTTGTTGTACTCACTTTTTGAATTCTTACATGACTGTAATCTCCTGTTGCACCCTGTGCAATAATTGTTTTATTTTACTTTCATTTATTAAGAAAATCAACAGGAAGATGCATTTCTCCAAGACCAAGCATAGCAAGTTCAATGAATCGGGTCAGCTGAGCATCTTCTACCTCTTCTCCTGTGCATGGGGTGCAAGCATCCTCATTTCAGTAGGTTTTTTATTTCCCTCTAAAGCCCTCTTTTCTGTCCAGGTGGCCAGTGAGTTTTTTAACATGAATTTGGGTTCATTTTAGGAGAAACTTCTGTCCAATCCTGTCAATTTATGGGAGGGGTACCCTCACACGTTAATGCCGTAAGTAGAAACGCTCAGTCCTCACGATAATTTCAGCAGATCATCTGAAAACACAAATAATTCTTTCATTTTCACTAATTCACACAAGAATAAAGCAAGTTGCAGAGCACGCAGCCCTTTTGCTTAACAGCTCCTGGACTGAGGATTTTGATGTGGGTTTGAATCTAGCTCAGTCTGCTAGAATTCTCCTGTTCTCCCCATGTCCGCTTAGGATTTCTCCAACTTCTCTGGTTTCCTTCCACAGTCCTAAGACACAGGTTAGAAATTGGCCTTTAGGGTTTGAAGGTGTGACAGAATGAGTTTGTGTGTGACGGCCCTGTGCAAAGTGTTGCCCTGTGACCCAGCATTGCGATTACCACTACTGGATGGACTAAAGCACAATGATCGCTGCCTACATATGGACTTTTGTTGCAGGTGGCATATTGGTTACCACCAATATGACATGGCTGCCACCTTGCACCTGGTTTGAGTTCCACCTCCCTTGAACAAGGGCTGAATTATTACTAAGCGAATAACAAAATAACATTTTTGTTCCATCTGAGAGTGACATTATGTCAGTTTGGAATAAAGTGTCGTCTACATTTTAAAAGAATCATCAAAATAATAATTTAAAGAACTGTAAAGTGTGCTGTGGTAAAATACTATCTGGCTAATGCATCACTCCTCTCCATCAGATTCCAGATGAAATTCTTCTACATCTGCCAGTTGGGCTATTGGCTGCATGCTCTCCCTGAGCTGTACTTCCAGAAGACCAAGAAGGTGAGCATGTACAAATGTGAGAGTTGGGTTCTGGCAGTAGCATGGCTTCCTGAAGTCAAGAGAAGTAGTAGTTCCTGTTCTCAGCATGTATTGTTTAGGATGGCACGCTTTCTTTTCCAGGATTTACTTTTTTTGTACAGAATAGACAATGTGGGTAATGCTAAACAACATTTTGTTTCCCTTTTAAAGGAAGATATTCCACGTCAGTTGGTCTATATCAGCCTATACCTCGTCCACATTGCAGGAGCCTACATCTTAAAGTACGTGCCGGTAGAATTGTGGTATGAGGTAGTTGGAAGTGTACTGCTAAAGGGGGAGTTTTGATTTATTTTCTAAGTGTATCTTTTCTGCCCCTGGTGTGCAGCCTGAATCGCCTGGGCCTGGTTCTACTGGTGCTGCATTACTTTGTGGAACTTCTGTTCCACGTGTCACGCCTGATCTACTTCAGCAATGAGAACAGGCAAACCGGGTGAGTGCAGCTTCACTGCTCCCACAGATGAAATTTTTTGACATTGCCACAGCCCTTTCTGCTAATGTACGGTACCAGTCAAAAGTTCCAACACATACAACCTGGGCAAAATTTGTATGGGATGTAGTGGACAGAACCCCTCAGATTCTTGCATTTGTAGGACCTGCTACACATGGCGTCTCATTTCCTTATCAAAAAAATTGTGTTTGCACAAAATGGACTTTAACTGGTGCGGTACTTTAGAGAAACAGATTTTTGTTTTTCAAAAAAGTGACTGCTCTTGTAATGAGTGGGTATTGTTATACCCGAAGTCTATAGAGTACATTGTCTGATCTCGGTTTCTTTTTATACTGTCAGCCACCAGCTCTAATCCACAAGTCAGCAAACAAAATATGGAAATGTTCACTTTATTATTTATATTCTTGATGTAGCCTTTCTTTGGTGTTGATTTGTACTGTTTTAGATCCTGGGAATGACATGCAATTACTGAATTTTGGTCGAACTGTCTTTTAACTTAGCTGTCACTGTTAGTTCTGCTGCTTTGATCACTACAAATTAAGGTGTTGGTGTCCTTGGAAAGGAACTTCTTCTGTTCATAACAGGAAGCTCCAGAGACCTTAGGGAAGTGCTAAGCAATGTTAAGATTGTAGTGATGTGTCTTACCAATCCAAAGACCAGTCTCTGTTTCTAAAAAAGAACAGAAGTGATTGGTTGGGCTGAGCTCATTTTTGTGTTGTAGGTTCACCATTTGGGCCGTCCTTTACGTGCTGGGCCGGCTGCTCACCCTGTCCCTGTCGGTTCTCACTGTGGGCTTTGGCCTTGCTGGCGCTGAACAGCAAGGCCTTGACTTGGCTGCAGGAAACTTCAATGTGCTGTTTGTTAGGTAAGTGGGAGGGTTTTAAGTCCTGAACTAGTGACTTATCTCGTTTACAGATTTAAAGGTTACACCTGATTTTTTTTTTTTTCTTTTTATGAATCATTTTGGTTATGTCAAGGTTATTAGGATTAAACATCTTTTGCAGTATCTATTTCAATGCACTAACCGCTGTTACTACAGTTGTGTAATTGTATTTAGGGGCTGTAGGCTGTGTGAGAGGGCTGATAAAAGTGCTTGTTCCGTGGCAGGGTCACTGTGCTGGCTGCCATCTGTGCCACACAGGCCTTCATGATGTGGAAGTTCATCAACTTCCAGCTACGGCGGTGGAGGGAACACGCACAGCACCAGGCCCAAAAGAGGAAGCCAGCAGCTGTGAAGAGCAAAGCTAAGAAGGACAGAGGTATGACACACACTGCTAGTCCACCTCTTTCACTGCTTTGCTAGGAGGGTTAATATGATATTGACTGATTCAGTTTTCCAGAATGAAGCCCCAGTTCAATTAGATTTTTAGTGAAGAAATGAGATAGAACAAGTGTCTGCTTGAATGGGCTCAGGAAAGATCTCTGTTTAATTTTCTTTTATGAGAATGTTCAATTATCAGGCGCGTTCATAGTCACAGGGAAATATGAATCACTCCTAAAATGCAGTGATACAGTTCCTGAATATTAAGTTCCATTGCATAAAACCTAGTTTTTATTTTCATCACTGATGAAATGTGAAGTTAGATGTATAATTTGTCTTTTTTCTGCCTTATGATGTGCACGTTTCCTGCATAAGGGTGGGGTCTTCCGTGCAAGTTAATCTTGAACGTGCTGAAATTGTTGATAAAGATTTTTCCCAGATACTTTTTTTTGCAGGCAGTCATGTCTTTCCTCGGTGCCTCATTAGTTTTTTTTTTTTTTTTTTTTTAGGCATGCAAACATTTTACTTGTTCAGCTGTTTTTAAGAAAATACCAATAATGTTAGATCAGTGAAGTCACCAGAACCTGCTGAATGCAGATTTTACTTTTTTAAAGCTCATATCTGAAGTTGTATAGTTTTCTCTGTGCAGAGGAAGAAGACCTGTTACATTGAATCTCATTATTTTCTTAGCTGGGTTATAAAGCTTCTTCTGAATGTGTTGCCCAGGCAGCTTAGAATGCACATGAACGTCCATGTGAGACCCATTACACTCCTGTAAACTTCACCCCTCCCCCAACCAGTAGCAGCTCTAGGCTGATTCTGATCCACCTCAGTGGACTTTAGGGTTGCATTTGGCCAATGGGCAGAGTACAGGTTTTATCTGTGGTCTGGGAAGCGGGCCTTTGCCATGTCAAGCCTCTGGGGAGCCCTGCTGCTGCTGGCTTAAGTAGAGGAATTGAGGTTAAGTGCATTATTCAATCATACAACATGAGTCTTAATTTGAATTACAGCTGACAGTGCTGTGTCTTTTTTTCTCCTTGACAGTAAGTGTACTTTTTTCAGTGTACTCATTCCACATTTTATAAATTCTTCAATTGTGATTTTTTAAAACGTATTTTATTCATTTAAATTTTTTTTGAAAATGCAAATGTTTTCATTTTTTCATTTATTTTTCGTTACTTTTTTTACTCAAACAATTTGTGCACGCTTGGTAGCTGACAGTTACATGCAAATAGATCAGGAATGTGGGACTGGATACTTCAGCTCACTTCCACAGTGTTTATAGCTCGCTTCTGATTTTTGAGAGTGATGAGTTGGTTTCTTGGATGAATTGTCAAGCATCATCTTAGAATAAGAGTCTGTGGAAACTGCATACCAGTATTAAGTTACTGTAAATCTTAAAGATTAGCTGTACTGAATGATTTTACCTTGAATAAGTTGAGGGACATCAGTATCAAGGTTTAATTGTGACTTCAAAAGTGACTTTTGATTTATAAATAAATTGAGTTTTGATGAGTCTTCTGCCCCCCCAGTTGTTTTTGTAAGTCGAGGAGACTGCCATTTTTCTGCTAAGGTAACAGGGGTTTCGGTTTTAACCTGTACGTCTGTTTTCATTCAGTTTCACCACAGTCCTTGAGGATTCAACAGCACCAGTATTGCTTTGATTTGAACCATGCTGATCCTTGAGTACTGTGCACCCTGCTGTAGGTTTTCCAGGTGTTGGTTGAGCTGTTCTTTTGCTAAAAATGTTTGTGTTTGTGGCTGTTGCAGCAAACGGTGTGAATGGGGCCCTGAGCTCCAACGGCGCGGACTCGCCACGCTCTCGGAAGGAGAAGTCTTCGTAAGCAGCCCCGATGTTCAGCAGTCGAGTCTGCAGCCCTCTGCTCTGTTCCTCAGCCCCATCCGTTTTCTTCCTCGTCTCCCGAATTCTGTGGGACATACCTGGATCCAAACTTGGCTTTTTTATTTTCTTTTTTTATTTTTAAACTCCAATTTGCAACTTTGTAATTATGAAAATTTTGTGCCATTAAGGTATTGCATACAAACAGACTTAAAAGTGCCTCAGAGCACACATGCTCTGCTTCAGCAGATTCTAAAGACACTTGATTTGGGGAAAAATCCCTTTTACACAGTTAGTTTAATGCTTTAGCCAAATGTGCCCAAGGAATTTTTACAACATCCTCCTCATGCTTTTCAGACCCCTCAGTTCAAACTGATCATTAAATATGATTGAACACCAGCAGCACGTGCTACGCAGTATATGCTGTAAAAATGCCAAGCAGTTGTGGCCATTTGACTATGATATGGATATAATCTGAATATGCTCATATGCTGGCTTCTGACTTGCATTGCCAAAGTTAGAGGAGGTGAAGTATGATCTCGGCTCCTCTGCCAGAAAGAAGTCTGGCAGGCTGCATTTTCAGTATTGCTAATTAATAATCAAAGTTGGTGCCCATCTGCTGAGAATAACTGATGCTCCATCGTTGCTGTAATGGCTGCTCTTCAGAGTGTCTGCAGCAACCGTGATGTGCTGTAACCTCCAGCAAAATATGTCATGAGTGAGACTGGCACATTCATCCCAAGTCGATTATCCAGATGAATGTTGTGAACTCATATACGTCTATTTAAAGGAGACGTCGGGGCCCTTTTCTTTGCCAAATACATAATGGTGTAGTTTATCAAAGGGCTGTGTTCCTGAATACTTGGTATTACCCTGGAGTGTGCTGGAGTCTCTGAGGTTACTGACCGTAATGACCAGTTTTGATTGCAGAGGCGTACGGGATTTTTCATTAATTTTATGATGTGTAAAATCACTTTGAAAGTATCTGCAAAGGGAAGTGGAAATAAAGCAGAAAAATATTTCTTATTTGATTGAAATAGTGTTCCTTGAATTGCAAGTTAAGTGTGTTGAATTATAAGAGCTTGCTTTACATTACTCTTGCATGGTAGCATGAAGGAGACAAAAGAGCTGCTTATAGGGAATACATTTATAGGACCCAGTGACACTTTTTTTTTTTTTTGGTTTTTGAACTCAAGGAAATCTCTTGCTCTTAATTTTCCTTTCAAACTGTTAATCTTTGAAAAGGCTTGAAGTTTTACTGTATGTGCTACCAAGCTCATTGAAGAAGAATGTTGTATGCAAATTTGAAAATGGTTGTCAGGCTTTGAGAATTTCTACAACTGATTAAACAAAAAACAATTTTCTTACACTCTTTGTTCCCTACCATCCATGTACTGACCTTTCTGAAAGAGACTAAAAGAAGAGTTGACAGTTAGCCGTTGCTGGTCAAGCCTTCGTTTCATATTTTTTGGTTCTTCTCAGCCAAAAGCTTTTTGTGTAGAAATATGTGTTGGGGGCTGTTCAGTGAACGCTGTTCTCAGGAATTGGGTCTACTGGGTCGGCCCTAATCTGCTCCTCTCCCTTCTGAGGGGAAACTGTAGTCTTCGTTCTCATAGATGCTTTTCATGTCTTTCTGTTTTGGGTTCTTGTCTGGAAATATCCCCCATGTTGTAACTGTATAAAGGAAAAGACTTGAGCCCTTTTAATTAATTAGTTGATATTTATTGTCCCAGGAGAGGACAATTTTTGCATCCGGAAATCACAGAAATGTTCATCTTTTGTGTCTTCAAGTTCCATTGACAGTTACTGCTATTAAAATAAGTTAATTGAAAAGCTTTTGAAAGTATACTCACCTTCACTTCATTCTGTCACAGCAATCAGTTTTGGTTTTGTCTAAAGCTAGCATAATGTTCACAAAATACCTGTTTGTGTTTACAGGTAGAATGGTTACATGTTAATCTGGCAATCTTTGTTTGATACTGTTTGTGATTAAATGTATTTCACTGTTTTTCCATGAGGGACTTGGTATTAAAGCACAAAAAGGATCTCCACCCCAGCTACTATCATTTTAGAATTTAAACCAGAGATGAGCCAGGTCAGTTGCCAGGGGGTCAATTTGGCCAATACCTTGTCATCTGGAGCTTTACGTATAAACCAGTCAATTATGATAATGGAGAAATAGCATAAACTCTGCTTCCGAAAGAAGTGTTTGGGGGGGAGCTTATAAAGCCTAAATGTGATGACCCTGAATGAAAACAAAACATGCATTGCATTTCTTGCAGGGTTGTACAGTGTATATGTGCCAGATTGTAGCTCTGAGTCCATAGAAGAAAAAGCTTTATATTCTACTCATTTGTACCTTGGCTGCCTATTTTTAAAATATCTTTATATACTATTTGAAAATATTTTCTTATTGCCATGTCAGCTGCCAAAAAACTATGTGTACATGCAGGTAATTTAAAGAGGGGAAAACGTTTAATATATATATTTTTTGCATAATTATAGATTTCCACTGAGTACTGCCACACCAGTTCAACAGCAGATGGGTGAAGAAATGAAATAAGACTTGATTGTTGACCATATAAACTTAAATATAGGATCACTGGAACTGGTTCTGTAAAGCATTGATTTATTAAAATAATTTCATCCATATCTTGGTTCACTGAGTTATTTTCAACAGCACACCCATGCATAATTTTTGTACTCATGTTTAAAGTTTGTAATTGCATACAGGTGTATGTGTTTTAACTGTTGGACATTTTCTCAAATACATTCTTGGAATGTTACTGTGTTAAAGTACATGTCTGTTGCATACACACTTCACCCATCTTTTTCCTCTACTGGGAGAACATGCAGGATATGAGCTGACTTACGATGAACTTTTTATCTGAATGATCGTAACTAACAGGGTATCCATACAGTAAAATCCGTCAAATGCCACTGCAGGTTGTGACCTCTACGTGCTGTCAGTGGAGCATCAAATTCAACCTACTCATGTGCTCTACAGTACTGAGGTTATGTGCATATGCAGTTATCGAAAGCAAAATTAATAGTTTTATTGGTCTGTATAAGTCACCCAACAATTTCACATTGCTGTGGGCAACCAAGGATTTTAAGTGTGGTCCCTTTACCACATTACTAAAGTATCTTTCCTTTTTGTTTCTTCGGGCATATTCATTGTCTTAGGAATATAGATTACTGTACTGTAGAAGAATCTATCGCATAACGGGTAACGTTATCAATATGTATTATAGTTTATGAATGGATAAATTATAAAATACCTGCGTGTATAAAAATAAATACACGTACATTTATAAAGTGAGCCTATGTAGAGAGGAGTCTTGCTGACAGAACCAACTTGATCTGCCTGAGACACACAACAGGACCGTTGCACAGAGACCGACTGAAACATTCCAACAAATTTGACTCAAGTAGCATTCCGCTGAAGTACCCTTTTCGGCCGCTGGGTGGCGCGTGTAGCCTTTCCCTCCTGCTGCACGAGCTGCAACGTTCGGTTTTCTCGGTAACCCCTGACGTCCGCGCGGCTGCGCTCGCGCTCGGGCGGCTTTCCGCTGCGTTTTGGCGAAACTGAGCTTGTCCGGACCGGGCAGGTGCAGGCAGGACCGGTGAGGGCGCCACCAGGAGACCCTCCGAGCTCGGCTCTGCCCGGAGGATTTTCTCCGTGGTCTCCGGACCGGAATCTGAATCCGAACCCGCAGCCCGGGCTCCGACGAACTAGCCTCAGACCGCGGGACGGTTCAGGACCACGTGAGCACCCCGCTGGACCTCCAGGTGAAGCTCACACCTTCATCGGCTCACCTGGACTGAGCTGTCGGCCGGCTACTTGGGTTCGGACCCAAGTCCCACTACAGCATCACAGCCCAGCGGCCAGGTACGCGTACCTTAACTACACCTCTGGGTCCTCGCGGAGGGAAGGGAGGGTGTTTAGTGTGCACTGCCTTGCGTGGCTATTGACACACGAAGCGTGGATATTGACTACACTTGTTTTTTCCCTTTATTATTATTGTTGTTATTGTTATTATTATTAATAATAATAGTAATAATAATAAATGTGATGATAATAATGTTTAAAGTACATAATGTTTAAATTATTATTTTAAGTATGGTAGGTGTGTCACTGTATATGATGAAATAGTGCGCACAGCCAACACCATAACTGTACACGGAGGTAGTGGATAGTGTGGAGTTTCACGCAGAAAGGCAATGGATGTTGTGCTGGCGAAGTGTGGCGCGCACTACAGTGTGCATGATGGGATCGTTTGGGTCCCCCCTCCCCAACCCCCCAATGAGCATCAATAGGAGAGCCACAGATTGCTGGTGACCTACATAGTGGCAGCTGGAAGCGGGACCCCGGCAGTTCCACATTTGGGCTGCACCTCTCTCTGCCCCCCCTCATCCCAACCCCCACCCCCACCTTTGTGTGTGTCACGTGATGAGCAAAAGCGGATGGACCAGTCTGGGTTGAACCTGCCCAGGTCAGCAAGGTGTTTCTGACATGTGCAGCCCAGCTGCACCACAGGGCGGGAAACACTCCTCAGTTCTGGACTGCAGCTCTGCTGAGCTTCTCCTGCATGTGGGAATTCTCTCCTCTGTACCACTGCTTACTGTAAATGTGGTAAAATTAGCTGCCTTACCATGCACTGGCAACCCATCTGCTGCTGGGACGGGCTCCAGACCACCATGTCTGGATACGGGTAGGTTTGGTCAGTTTCGTTGGAATGGAAGTGAAATGTTTTACTATTTGGGGCTGGAAGATTTTAATTAGGAATTACAAATAAGCTCCTGTGGCGGCATTTTTGACAGCCAAGTAGATGTGATTGAAGCTACAGGAGTAGAACTTTAACCACTGGTGAGTGCACACTGTTTGGGTGAGTCTTGCACACAGAGAGTTCTGCACACTTAATTTATATACCAGTACATTTGGTGCCCCTAAATTATTCAGGCCCATCTTGTTCAGTTTAATTTTTCTGTGTTGGTTTCATAAGAAGATGTGGTTAAGGAATCAGACTCCACTTGGTTTGGGGCAAATTGCAGCAGAATTGCCAAGGATGCTGTCTGCGCCTGAATTATACGCCATGTTGAGGAACAGACCAGTAGAGAACCTGCTTTGTACCTCATTCTGGTGCTGGTCATTGTTCGGGTTAATGCCTCATTGGGTTTCTGTTTTGTCATGACCCGTTTCACTGATCCTGGGTCAGAGGGTACAGTCCAGGGTATCACTACCCTAAAACAAACAGAATGTCATAAAGACACAGTGTCACTGGCCTGTTTAAGTTCCTTAACATTGACTGTCACACCCACTCCCGCACCCCACCCCGCCAACCTGTTTATTTTCAGCACACTTCTACATCTCTCCCTAAACTGAACTATGAATTTTCTTGCATCCAACTGGGCATGCTGGGAATAAATTCATGATGCCTTCTGCAACATCTACCTCCTACCTATCCACAATCCCATGTATGCAAGACAGATCATATCTTGTTTGCTGTATTATAATTTAACACTTATTTAGCTGACACTCTTATCCAAAGTAATTTATAGTGTTAAGTTTGTACAGTACGCTACTTGCAATGATTTAGAAATTCGTGTAATTAGATCATTTTTGCTTTTGAATTCAGAATAAGTACCTGGATTAAGGGTACAATAGAAAGAGCAGGGATTCGAACCCTGGTGTTCTTGCTCGAACCACTACACCACCTGCTGATCTGCACTGCTGTAGCTCATTAATAGTGGGTTTGAAACATTGCACCTCTGTAATAGTTATGCTCCAGAATCCTTCAGTTCATGTTTACTAACAGTAATTACAATTCATATTACAAATTGTTCAAGATGCATATTTTTGCTTAAAACATCTGTTTCTGATTTCAGAAAATCTCTCTGATTACCTAATCATCTAAATCAGGAACAGGTCCATGTTTACCAATACAATAAAAACCAGTATTTAATTTACTATTCATAGTATCTTATTAATATACACTTTAAAGTGGCATTTAACCAAACTACCAATTTAATGTACTGTTTGCTGTGTGGTGTAATTCAGCTGAATTTAGTAGCTACTGAATTATTCTGAATGTATGGATAATTATTTTTAATTTCACGTTTTTCGTTTTTCTTTCAATAATCCAACAAAAAAGATTTTTGGATATACTTCTTGGATTTCTAAAAAGCTGTTTCAAATTCCACCCAGAAAAATGTTGTATCATTTATAAGTATATAGTATTCTCTGTAAGTTGTATTAGGGCTCATGGTTGGGCTGTGGTTCGTATAGTTTGGGAGATGGTGGAGATAGTGGACAAAAATGGACATCTAGGTCTCAGGTTAAAATGGATTGTTTTCTTGCTTGATTACCTTTGTAAAAATCAAATATGTTATCAACTTGGCTTTAATTTGGGTACTAAAATTTGTATGACTGAGTCTACTAAACAGTCATATTAAAGTGTACTAATAATAAATCTTTGGATATTAAAATGCAACTTTAATTCCACATGTTCAGAAGAAATTGTGTGGTTTCCTCTTTCTTATTTACCACATTGGCTGAGGATAACCTTTGAGCATGGTGTGTAGTTTCTGTTTACCCTACAGTTGCATATTTTTAACTGCAAGTAACCCCAGTGAAGTACCTTGCTGGTGGGCCCCATTGGTCAGTCCTCCCTGAGCCAGAAATCTCCTCACCCAGGTGTTGCCAGCCATGGGACAGTGTTCCTGTTGGATTAAGGTGTCTTCACTTTCTGTCACACTGACAGACTCTCCTTTTTTTAGACACAGCAAGGAATATGTAAGCAATTTATTCCGAATAGGAAGTAATTAGGCAGAACAAGTCAGACCTCTTTTTTTGTAACGCGGCTCTTGTTGTCACCTTGGTGCTCTCAACTGGTTTGCAGCTTTCCAATGTATTCCTCAAAAAAATGCAGTCTGTCACTGAAGTGTGTGTGTTTGTGTGTCTCAGTTGTGTTACCTCTGCAGTTCATGGCAAAATTGTAGCTCGGTTTCATTTACTTGCTTAACAGATGCCTTTATTCAGAGTGAAAGTTTATGTTTTCATCTGTTCCTGCAGCTGAATAAGTCAGTGAATCTGTTCAGCAACTTAGTCAGAGGAGTGAATGGGTTCTACTCCTGAGATTTTAGCACCTTTTGCTGCTAAATGTAGATCATTAGCACACCTTGCAACATCACTGCGATCATCATCATTATTATCATTATTATTATTATTATTATTATTATTATTATTATTAACCTTTATCCAAGTTGACTTAAAGACAGATATCAGACAGTGTCAGATATTGAACTTTAAAATAGTTAACCCATTTATACGACTGGGTAATTTTTACTGTAGCGATTCAAGGTAAATACCTCGATCAGGGATACATTTACAGTTATCCAGCTGGAGTGTGATTTGATCTTTAATTTTACAAGATAGCCAACCCAACCACCATTCCACCTGCTGGCCCATCGTAAAATGTTCTTTTTAATTCTGAAAACATTTTGCTGTGCAAGTTTTTCAAGACAGTTAAAGGACGTCATATTCCTTGAACTTATTGAATTAATTCAGTTTGCTTTGGATCATGTTTGCGGTGCATGTGCTGTTAAATGTTAGCTGTAGCAGGAATGGTGAAATATTTGAGTTTTCTGTGAATGATTTAAGCTGTCTGAAAATGGGAAACAGCCTAACCCAGCTTCCCAAATGTGGGTTTCCTCTTGTCAAAAGTGGCTGGATTTCACGGAATGGATGAGCAGAAAGTCATACTGTGGAATAGAATATTGAGATGAGTCGCTGCCTGGTACACCGGCTCCCTGCAAAACCAGAGCAATCAGAAAACACACGGGTTCCTCTGGCACAAATCCTGAGTCAGGTTCTAGAATGATCCGTTGGACACTTGTGCGGTGTTTATTACTGAGTGCATGCAGAGGATTATGTATTGTACCAATTAAAAATTCTAGCCTATACCGAATATATTATGCATTTATACCAGCTGGAGTTTATTTTGCTTTATCTCTGTCGCTCTTCGTGTTTATGTGTGTGTCCACATGAAGCACTTATTCATTTGATCTGGCAGATGAACTTATAAATAACTGACAAAATAATTTGAATACCAGCTGTTTTCACAATAATGCATTCTGTCCTTTTTTGCAAGAAATATGTATGACCTGAATATCTGTCCCTACCACACATCCAACACATAATGTGTTTGACAAGCTCTACACTGTGAAGGGGTCTCTGCATGCTGTGTGTTACTGAACCACATGCAAAATACACAGCATCAATACATGTGGTGACACTAAAAACTAGTACTGTTTATGTAGACGCTGCTGTGCATGAAACATGTCCACCTGTGGTACACTGAAACGTTGCCTATTTTCATAAGCCACACATAAGAGAAAAAAATTTGGGATCTTTGTTTATTTTTAATGAGCCTAATAGTTAATATACCGCCTACACCTATGTTACCCATTAGGCTTTAAAATATAACAATTTTTATATATTTTACACACACACGCGCGCGCGCGCACGCACACACGATTTTGAAAGTCTGATTTATCTGTTATTGCAGTGACTTGCCCGTGTTCTACACTAAGCTGTTAAGTTTCAGTTGAACATTTTAACAGCAACAGACGCCTGTTTACTGAGTCAGTGACACTGGTGTCAACACTAACTGACAGCTCAGTGATGTCTGTTTGTCTCTGTGTTCTTGATCACACCTCTCACACCATTAGTCCTTCTGAGCCGCTTTACTGGAGGAGCAGAACCCCTCTGGTGGCACCGTGGCGTGTGCATCCGCGTGTTATGTTGTTTGTATTGTGTGGTGTTCACATATATGTTGTGTAAATGGTGTGCTGTGTATACGTGTGTGTATAGTTGTGCTCCGGGTGATGAGGTTCTGTAGTGTTGTGTGTGCGCTAAGCGTGTGTGTGTGTGTGTGCGTGCGTGCGCGCGCGGAGAGGTGGGGGTGGGCGCGTGCGCGCGGGGAGGAGGAGGAGGAGGAGGAGGAGGACCGCTGGCGAGATAAACAAGCAGCCCAGTCATCGTCAGGCACCAGGCGGCGAAGGAACATGGCGGCGCAGTTCTTGGCTACAGCGGCGCTTCGAGGAGCCGAAGGTCAGAGCCACACGTAGCGCCGGGGATCTGGGAAGGACACAGGGACACCGCTCACACGACGGCCCCAGACGTGAGTTTTCGCCTCTGCTCGGACCATCGGGCGATCGCCGCGGTTTCTCGCCACAGGCGGACTGGCGAGCGAGCAACCGCGCGCACGGGGAGGCGGGGGTGGGTGTTCGGGGCGCGCGAGCTGAGCGGGGCTTGAGCCTCACCGCGTGCGGCGGGTGCGAGCCCCGCGCCGAACGTGCTGCCGCTCCGAACGTGCTGCCGCTCCGGTGGCACCGGCTGTGCGAGGCTTGCGGAGGGGGGAAGGTGGCAAACAGGGTCGGTCGGTGCCCCAGTCCGGACACAGTGCTCGGAGCTCGCGCGTTGTGCTTTAACTGGGTTACCAGGGGGGAGCGAGTGCGCCCAGGCAGCGAGAGAGGGGCTGTGGTGTGAGCGGAGCCGAGCGGCGTGCACACCGGGTCTTTAAGCAGTGCGCCAGGTGGGCAGTTTTCACCACGACAACAACAACAGAACCCCCATGTGATCCCCCCCATGGAGCGAGCCGTGTGTTGCTGAGTAAGCCGTCCGCTCTGAAGTCTCCTCCCGCTCTACGTTTCGCACCGGAAAGTTCACATTTATATCTTGCCGACGAGTACACAGTCAGCTTAGTGACACCATCATGACTCTTAACTTATTCATAGACCCTTTGGGGTGACGAGAGAACTGTCTTTTTTAATTATTTTGTACTTGAATTTTTAAAGGGAGGCAGAGTGACAGGAAGAAGTTGCATTTGATTGACAGGTTTACGGCCCACTCGTCGTTGAGCTTCCCCGTGACGTATGCAGAACTTGGTCATGATCGACAGGTTTATGGCCCACTCGGGGTTGAGTTGTGCGGTGACGTAGGTGGTGATTTAAGGTGTCTAATCACGCGTCTGTTTGCCGTCATTTTTTAAAGTATTATCTGTTCATTTGCATAGAACGTAGTGTGAGTTATTAACGCGTGTCTTCACCAGCCTCTTCATTTTTTTTTTCTCGAAAGCCTGCGTTTGGAAAGTCCTCAAAGGTTTAAAACGCTTCCCTTACGATTAGAAGTGACATAACTTCTCGTATTTATTTTCCTCACCAACTCTGTGATTTCTGCGTTTGCAAATAGTTTATTTTTGGCTCGCAAACCACGCGCACACGAAATAGAAAATGTGTATACGATATCGTTGTATCTTAGGGAGATATTGCTCCGAAGGTTTTCAGGATCTCGCGATTATTTTTTTTTTCAAAACTAAAAATGGGATTTACAGGGGAAGTTTTTTTTAAAGAACAAGATTCTGTTTATGCAACAAATGTTTAAGTTTCAATTTCGGCTTCCATTTTGTTTTTTCGTGTACAGCATTCAAGTATTCAGTTGGTTTGACAAAGCTAGTTTTATTAAAATTGGGCCTTTATTTATAATCTTGAACTTTTGTTTTTACAAAAAATTGATTCCCCTATTATCACTGCTAGTGTAGTAGTAGGGCCGTGTCTGACAGTTTACAACAGTCAATTTTGTAGACGCCAAGAAAACGCTAAGGCCACTGAATTGCATTTAAAGCATTAAATATCCTGACCATGTTAAAACACAGTTAATGTGATTCATGTTCTGACCTGACCACTGTTTTAAAAAAAAAAAGTGAAAACAGCAGTTCTTATTTTTAGAAGTCATTTGATTTTATCTAGATGTTACTGTGGATATATNGTATCCTGACCATGTTAAAACACAGTTAATGTGATTCATGTTCTGACCTGACCACTGTTTTAAAAAAAAAAAAGTGAAAACAGCAGTTCTTATTTTTAGAAGTCA
Source organism: Arapaima gigas (assembly GCA_900497675.1). Taxonomy (NCBI): domain Eukaryota; kingdom Metazoa; phylum Chordata; class Actinopteri; order Osteoglossiformes; family Osteoglossidae; genus Arapaima; species Arapaima gigas. The sequence goes on from UFQX01000107.1 coordinate 927,197, forward strand.
TTTGATTTTATCTAGATGTTACTGTGGATATATAAATGCAGTTGTGCCCTTATTGGAACGCCTTTGACGAACCTTTAATGTATGTGATCCAGCCCTGGCTGCGTTGCCCATTTCTCTTTCTCCAAGAGCTGGGCTGCCCCAGACCCCCAAGGGCTGCGTGCTGATGCTGTGCATCTTCGCCTCACGTTTACATCACCGTCACCCTTATGTAATACAACTTCACGGTCATATTCAGACCATCCGTCAGGTTCCTCGAAAGGCTTTTTGCTGTGATTTTATGATATCATTGTAACAATTCTTGCCATTACCTTTAATACTCTTAAAAAGCTTATTTGTTGTGTTGTGTGTTTGCTTGCTAAAATGGAATATTTAGCAAACACACTTTGCCTTTTTCTATTATTAATACCCAGCAGTGTTAGGAAAAAGTCCCTGTCATGAGCAGAATTTTGGGTAGTGAAACTTTTGAATGCTGAGGTCTGCAAACGTAGTTGGTAGTGAAGTTCAAAAGGAAAGGACTAGTGATCAAGACGTTTGCATCTGAAGTAGCAGGAGGGGAACTACTGTTGTACTCTTGAAAAGAGACCTTAATGAAACTGCTTGAGAAAAATATCCAGCTGTATTTAGCTCATTCTGGAGAAGCCATCTGTTAAGCAGATGAATAACTGTCAGACTGGTGAAGTCAGACCTGTGTTTAGCACATATCACGTTGTTGGTGTGTACACATATACTGTTATTGGTTATGAATCAGTTTTGTGTGTGCTAAATTGGCTTTCTCACCACTGAACTGCCGTGAATTGTTTTTGTTTAAGGGCTCCTTCGTTTCTCAGCCTCCTTTTTGCTGCCTAGTGTGAGGTGGTGAGCCAGGGGCCTGACCTTTGGATCTGTACTGGTATTTGTGTTTCTTTGGATTGCTCAAGAGCTGTTGAGCACGTGTGCTTTCGCCGTATTGCCACCCCCTGTGAGTCGCTCTTTGCAAGCACCTCAGAAATCCAGCTCTCTTAAGGCTAGAGTGTCATCAAAAGAAAGTGTTTTCTCATTTAATTGAGATTGATTTAAGTATACATGCAAATGGCACAGGGATCACAAGCAGTTCAGCCAAGGCCCAATGTCATCAGCAAATTAAGTCTATTTGCTACTGTATTCCCAGAAAGATTTGACCTCTGCTGCTGTTCAAAATGCATATCGGATGGTAATGGTTTGAATTTTTATTTGGTACGTTTGCTGCTGACTCAACAGGTGCATAGGCTACCCTCACTCGATTGCCCCGGTCGTATTTGATAGCTGGCTGATATCTCCGTCAAATTTCAATTGAACATCTCACATTGAAAGCATTTATATGATATGTCATGTGGTAACGCGTTTCCTTAAGCCTCCCTATGAAGATGGCCTTTATCTTTGGTTCCCAAGGTGCTGTTTTGTCTGCTGCGTTATGTTGGCGTAGATCTTTGAGTTGTCTACGTTTTGGATGCAGAGTCACTGAAGTCATTTGTGAGGGTTAGGCAGTTGAAATTTGAAGAGAACTCTGGGTGCCACCATGAGTAGTCCACAACCAAATAAAATGACTGGACTTAAAGCATGTAGGTATCACATTTTAGGTAGTAATGCTGTAGTTATTGGATCCTGATGGTGCTTTTTCGTTATCTTGGGTAAGGTTTCATTAATATGTAAAGTGAAAGTGGAAGCTAAGTTGTTGCGGGGGGGGGGGGATTCAAGAGTACTTGTTGCAGTCACATTAACTCTAGCTGCTGATCAGTGTCTAGTTGCATGCAGCAAGTCCAATATTCTGCTCTTATCCCACCAGCCCTTTGGCCTCAATTCACAGTTAACTTTTTCTTTATATCCAAAAATATATATGGAATGTCGCATTGAATAAATGTGAGTGGTGGAATTTTGTTATGTAGATACATTTTGAACACACAATTTATGAAATGTGAAGAGTGGCTCAGGAGAGCAGGTAGCTTAGTACTAAGCTATAGGTACACCTGAAAGTTGTTAGCTTGAGGGTGTTACAACAAATTCAAACAATCTTCCAAATCTGAATTTTGACTGCCCATCTGTGCATTATCAGTAACCACTTACCTAATACAGGGTCATGGTCATCTAAAGCCTATCCCAGAAGCATGGGATGTGGGGCAGGGCATGCTGTGGATGGAATCCCAGGCTATTGCACAACAGTTGCACACAATTTTAAAAAAAAAAAAAATTTTTTAATCCCATTCACTTGGAACATGTATCTATGGACTCTGTGGAGAAACCAGACCTCCAGTTTTTATAAAGATAATTTTATATTCAACTGTTTACTGCCTCATACACCATGTATGTTTGATTGCTGTACTGACATTAACTACAATGCTCTTTGCTGCACTGTCTCATTTGCAGATATATCACCCTCCACCCCCTATCATCCTTGCACTCAGAGCTCCTCCTGGGTCACATCCGTGTGATCGCAAGGCATGCCGGAAGCACTCGTTGACCACAAACAAATAGCCCCCAGCAAACGCTCATCACTATCTAAACAACTGAAAGGCCTACCTGTGCCCCCCCCCCAATGCATGCACACAGATGTTCACTGTCATAGGACACCAAACATTCAAGTCACCAGACAGCCTAAATGACATGTATGTAGTCAGTTAGTTCACGTTTATTTGCTCCATGTGTTTATTTCATGCACTTGCTTGGTTTAGTTTTTTTGGGCTTGTTGATCATGAAAATAATGTATATTAAAATGTACATGGCTGGTAAAATTTAAACTATAACCCTTTTGGGCTCTATTCCTGTTCCCTAACCAGTATAACTTCTATGTAATAACTGTATTGCAGACTTTCCCAACATGTACCAACAAAATGTTTTGTCAGTGAAATAAACATTTCTGCTAGATGTAAAAATAATACAGATATTTCACAAGAGGTAGCCTGTTCAGCTGTCTTTCGCCTTGTCTATAGGACTTATTCAGGTACTTGGCTTCACTTTCCCTGATTAAAATTGAATTTTTATAACCAGATGACTGACTGAAAGAGCACATGTATAATTTTTTTCATATACAGAGAAGCACACAGTAATCACACGTGTAAAACTGTCGACTCATCCAAGGAGACCTCAATTTTAAGCATCAGTTTTAAAATGTACAGCTTGTCTTCGCACAGAGTGGACAAGAACGTAGGTCACAGAAAGCCGGTAATACAGAGAGTAAAACTGCGGGTTCGAGACCCAGCTCGTCGGGCTGCCGTTTGAAGCTTCAATGCCCCATGTGCACGCAGTAGCCCGGGGAGCGTCTGCCTTCCACGCAAGCTGTCCGCGTTCCTCCACACCCGCTCTATGGCTTCGCGCTGGCACGGCGGAGTTCCGCGCGCGGCCGCTCGATGATCTAAATGCGGTAAATCCCTCCCCTTCCCCCACCTGCAGGTTCCGTGGTCACATGACCTGGAGATCTCAGCCCGTCCAGTCTGACAACACTACCCCTCCCCGCACCCAGCGCGCGCCGCACGCTCCATCTGTGCGGGTCTGCGCACAAGGCCTGTCACCGATTTATAGGTATCGTTACATAAAAATGGCATTAAATTACATTTATGAATTTAATTGAAGCTGTGTTCTATAAAAAAGGAAGCTCACTTTTTTGCGATGTTTTAGACAGCGTGCGAGGACTTGCAGGTTTTGAAGCAGTTTTCGGGAACGGATGAAGTGACGCTGAACTTCAGCAGCATAAACCTTTTTATTAAGTGCTGTAAAATTATTAGGTGGAGAAAATACAGTAAATTCTTGGTGAGGTAAAAGTAATTGAAGTTCTTATTCTGATATTTCCAAGCTGTTCTGGAAACCATAGAAAAGGGTCTGTGTGCTCCAACATGCATGTGGAAGTGGGCTGTTACTGTTCGTGTTCTGCTAGTTTCAGACTGTCCATCCAGAGAGTATCCTGTGATGCAGGGTACATCACACCGTAACAGGGCAATCTGTCACACACACATTGGGAAATTCATTTTTCAGTTCACCTGAAACAAATTTCTTTGAACTGTTGTTGTGACAGTGTTTGCTGCTCCATGACAATTTCTACTTGAAGTTCGTTCAGGTGTTGAGTGTTAAACAGTCTGGTGACTTATGGTTGGGTCATATTGGTCAGTGCCACTGAGTGCACTATGGTATAGTGTGCTGTAAGCATCTTAAACATTTTAGAGTCGATTTTTGGGAAGAGGATGAGATGTCACTCAACTGAATTTCTGTGGCCTTTGATATTAGACAGCATTGTCAGGCTGGAGGAATGGTTACTAGCACTCAAACTGTGACTACCGATTAATTCCTCCCCACTATATTTTCAACAGTGGTATTTTTCCTGGAGCAAAGTATGATGGTTACTTTGCTTGTGGGTACTATAGCAGCAGTAGAAAGTGAGACTCTGGCCAACAGCCTTTAGGTTTCACTCCTCTGTCACTGTGGCACAATGCTGCTCTTCAGCTTCAGATACTAATGATGAAAGCTGCTCATCATATACAATGTTGGAATGTTTATATACTTTTTTCCTTTGCTCTTTTCTGGCCATTCACAAACTTGACTGTTCAGCACTATCACCAGAAATTTGTGAGATTTGTTATGTTGTTTGTTGAAGAGGGTTGTTTATGACAAGGATCACTTGTTCTGATTCAGCAGATACAACTAGAACTTGCATTTATTCTTTTCAGTTAACAGGAAATTACAGCTCAGGTGCAGATTGTTTCAGTAACTTGTGCTTAGTCATTATTGGATTGTAAAGAAACCTACAGGATAAAGGTATTTTGCTGTATACCTCTGCTGTGCAGCATTTTTTTTTTTTTTGTTAAATTTATGGATTGTACCCATATTTGGGTATTGTCTTTCAGCTTGCACCAGCTGGTCATTTTTCTTTGGGCCTTATGTGGTATGGAAATATCCACAAACACAGATGAGCTGCACAAACAATTGTGGAAGTGCAGTTCTTCCCTACGCAAATTCAGTTTTCCACTTCCACTCAGCATATTTTGGTGTTGCATAGAAACGTTGTCTTTGCCCAGTTCTTCCAATAAGAACACTGGTGTTATGGTGACTTCTTGTGAGGGCTTCGAGGTTTGGCTGGGGCATTAGTTAATTTCACCTGAGTGAAACCAGAGAGCCATGAAGTTCTCTTCTCCAGTAGTTAGGGATCTTTTGCTTTATTGATCATGAGCATTCACAGTTCTGGAGTATGTCTAACATCTGTTGGAATTTAGAATATTCCTTGTGACTCCCATCAGAGAAGATTGAGGAAATCTACACCATGTCTTCATGTGCATGTTGATGCTGGAACTGCATGCTTATTTATTTATTTATTTATCTATCTATCTATCTATCTATCTATCTTACAAGTTCTTTCAGGTTATTCTTTTTTCATTGTGAATTGTCAAAGCCAAACACCTTAACTGCCAAGAGAGCTGATGTCTTCCTGAAGGAGTGACTGCTGAAAAAGCCTGTGTTTTTGCTGAAGAAACCTCTGAGCTACAGGAACTCTACAGCTGCGCTGACACTGGCAGGGACTCAATTGGGATGAGTTGGATCTGTCCAGGAAGAAGAGCCGTTTCACCTCTACGTTTTGCAGGCTGCTTTGACAGTGATTATTCCCTGTCAATAAACCCCTAATTGTCTGGCGCCTATTGAGGCTTAATGCTAAGAAAACTGAGGCACCCTTGAGGTGGCATATCTGCTTATATATGCAGGTCATGTGCGGCATTCTTTGCATATCAATCTTTCTTCCCTCCCCCCCCATCGATGGTTAAATATTTAAAGTCCATTTGTCTTTTTTTTTTTTTTTTTTTTTTTTTAAAATTGGACCATGNCTTTCTTCCCTCCCCCCCCATCGATGGTTAAATATTTAAAGTCCATTTGTCTTTTTTTTTTTTTTTTTTTTTTTTTAAACTGGACCATGACCTGGGTGAAGATGATCATTAATTAGCTATTACCAACTTGTAAGAATTGGTAAGATGTTCTGTTTTTAATGTTTTGATACTGTTTTTCTTGGTGTTTAGATTTAGCACCTCTCCAGAGTAATTGTACATAGCATCAAGCACAATACCAAGTAGCCTTTCTCATCCCCATGGTGGAATGTTCCAGGGGACAGCTGGTGAACATGTCTCACAGGTTGGGCGCCTCTTACCATACACATGGTTTAGTGGGGTCCATCTGCACCACTTGGCCAGATTTCTTCTCAGGCTGTGCAGGTTCCTGGGCTTCATCACTCCTCAGCTGAGTGGCCGGCACATTTCTCGTCATCTTTGTAATACTTTTGTTTACAGTTGAATCTTTTGGGGGGGTGTTGATATACGTAGACAATACTTCATTGTCGTAATGCTTTTTTTTTTTTTTTTTTTGGGCAGTATTTATCTGGGAGGAAGGGCATCCTTTACATATGAATATTGTTTTATTGTAATTTTTTTAATGGAATAGTGACTTTTTGCCAGTGTGGGGATTCACTTGCTCCACTCCCTGTTTCCTCTTTAATGCCCACCTCCTTCCCAGGAGCTGTTAAATGTACAGACAGTCCTTTTTATTCCCAGTTAATATTTGATTTGTGGGACTCTCCCTGCATTGTTTGTGTGCATAATGGCCCCTCGCAATGAGACTCATGTCTTTTATCTGACAATTGTCTGTGTAGTGTGGGATGGGGCCCAGGGTCTTGGTGGTTCATTGCAGATTGGGCTCATTTTACATGGTGCTGTGTTGATGGCGTTGTGTGTTGACAAACTGCATTGGTTTCAGTTTGCTTCTCTTAAAAAAGGGTTTCAGCATTGCATGATTTAATTGGATTTTTTTTCCTTTTTCTTGCATGTTTCCCATGTCAAAAGAAAGAGTTCCTTGAGACAATTTGTCCACACTGGAGTGTTTGTGTCTAGTGGAGTGCTGTAGCTAGGATATTTTGCCTGCATATTTTTTCTGCACTTTCAGAATTCTCTACATCTTTTTTTTCCAAATGACAGCTCCTGGAGTCTGGGTTTGCATGTGGGTTCAAATCCAGCTCAAATCTGTATGGAGTTTGCATTTTCTCCCCATATTCTTACAGGTCCCCTTCTTTAGTTCATAGTCATGTTGCAGGACACAAGACCTTTGTGACCCTGAATTTTACAGAAGGGAAAAAAGTGAAATGGGGAGTAGATCCCCTAGTTTTGGAAATACTGAAATAGTGGTTCATCAGTGATCTATCAACCATACATGCAGTGAGGCCATTTATACAAGAAGGAGGCACTGCAGAGTGTGTTCTTAGTGTCCACCCTTGGCAGCCCAGAATGCAACTGGCCTCTCTTCTCTTGCTATACCAGCTGGTATAGTTATCTGAGTTTAAACCCCACCTTATGGTGTAGCACCCTTGAATTCATGCAGTAAAGTTTAGCCAGATGTATAAAATGGGTAAATCATTTTAAGTTATTTAGTGTATAAACCCAACACTGTAAGTCACTTTGAAAACGCATCAGATAAATGAATAAAATGGCAAAAGTGCTGGGGAACTGCAGTCTTAGTGGATTTCTAAACCTCATGCAGAAGGGCAATTGATATGGTTTACACCAGATGATGAATGTGAAAGGTGACTGATAGTTTAGTTTCTGCAGGTTTGTATGTACTGAGTGGTATTTCTGAGTTGGTTCAGTTAGAAGGGCAGTACAGTGGTGCAGCATGTAGTACTTCTGCCTTCACATTACCTGGGCTGTTTGTGCATGTTCTTTCCCCTCTTTTTGTGGGTTTCATCAGGAATGCTCCTGTAGTCCAAAGATGTGTTTCAGGTTAATTGTTCTTTGGGTTTGGGTGACCCCCCCCCTTCAATGGACTGGAGTCCAATCTAAGGTATAGTTTCGTAGCTTAGTGTCTGAACTCTAGAATTAGTTATCCAATGATGATAGGTGGATAGAGGGTAAGAAGTAAGAAACTGGCAAAATGCTTTTTGTCAAACAAGGTTTGGGGGGTATTTACAAGCTCCTATCTCACTCAGGACCCATTGTAACTTACCCTAGTTGCTGGTGTTCAGACATTGATGGAGTGCTGCAGAAGTCAGCAAGCTGACATTCCAGGGTGGCTCACAAAACAGTGGCTTGGCATTAGTTAGCAGAGAACGGCTTGGCGTGTGCCACTGCCCTAATGCCTAGCAGTGCCTGCTTTGTGACACGCCCCCGTACCAGGATCTGGTGTTCACCGATGTGCCTGGCGCACACCCGGGTGCCTGTTCCTTGGCAAGAGACGTTGGCACGACTTCAGGAAATGTGAGCGAGTGCATAGACAGCTATCATAAAGGGAGAGAGACTTGAGAAAGATCGCTGATGAAGTGGCACAGCTTGATCCAGGAAAATGTTGCCCTTATCTGTCTACCTGCTTCTGGAATGGTAAGGTTTTTGAGGTGCTTCTTTTTTAGACTGTGCCCTCTGTCCTGGATGGCAGAGATTTGGACAAGTAAAGAAAATTTAAACTTAATCAACATTTAATTCCACAGGTTCATTCTTTTCTCTTACAAGAGTCATTCAGTTCTGTGGAATGTCCAAGACATTTTTCAAAATATTCTCAGTTGCAGGGACCAGATGTTCTGGCCCAGTGCTTCACCATGGCTGCTGCCTTCAAAAAATTGTGCCTGAGATCAAACAATTAATTAGATGGGTGGATGGATGGATAGGTAAATAGACACTTTGTGAATTTCTCTGCAGGGATTAATAAATTACATACTTGCCAACACTGTAAGCGGTAATGCTGTTCCAGTGGGAGCTTCAGGAAGTGCAGGTACCTATAAGTGGGAGGCTCTTCCTGGCCTCTTAGATTATTGGTGGTGCTTTGAGGTGAGGGGGGGTGGGGTTATTATGTACAGCAGAGGAATGGGGTGGTGTTTTTGGATCAAAACCCAATTTAGAGTTGAGACCCTTATGGTCTTGTTGCTTATCAAATTATTGTTCTTTTATTTGTCAAATGCCTTTGTTAAAATTGTTTTACAGTTTTGAGTTTGTCAAATTGCATAGAGCACACATGACCACAGGGTGGCTGAATGACAGTAATGTACTCTCTAGAAGTTCCAGAACTTTCATTTGTGCTGCCTGTTGACAGTGAAAGTCACATGTATGTCATGACCTTCTCACAAGCTTCTAGAATAATAGACCTATAAGAAAAGCCTATTGGCTTGTAATTGCAAATAAGGCATTATTTCCAGCAGGAGACCTGGTACCTTGCCACTGATGGCTCCACTGATCAAACTGAGAGTTCATTGTAACAGTTTCTAACACCACTGAGTCTCTTATAAAGCAGATTGTAGTGTTTCTCTTTCATAAATCTCCTCTGCATGTGCAGGAGGTGGCAGAGGAAGGTTAACTTGTTGATATTGCTGCTGTTGAACTTCATCTTGTGGTAGGGTTCTTTGGATGAGTAAGGGCAGAGTGTGATGTTGATGCTTGGGTATTACAGAATGCAAGATTATGAAGTAAATGGCTGCAATGTCGTCACCGTCAATCAGGAGCCACATTTATTTATCATGAACTATCTGCCAGCATGGGGCAGGAGCATGTGGGGGTGTTGTTGGCAAAACAGATGGCTAATATGTGTAGCTAAGTAAAAATTCATTCTTCAGTGGCACCCACATGGTGTAATGAGACTAATGAAGATCTTAGAGTTCATAACCCTTGCACAATGTGCACCCAGCTTCATGGGACTTTTGATGGAATAATTCCTTGATGAAAATGAACGTTTAGTTATCTGACACCTTTTGTCCAAAAGTTTCTAGTTTTATCTTGCAGTAATTCATACCTTAATCAAGGGTACTGCAACAGGAGTAGAAATTCAAGTGCAGATTCTTCAAGTGCAAGGACATTTCTATAAGCACTATGCTACTCAGTGCCCATAATTGTTAATTTTATGTTTTGAATAATGGTGTAAACTGTTCTGATTGTTTAATTTAACTTTCATTTTTTTGTTTATAAACAGTACTATGAAGGTTGTTAAATGTTGTCTTTGGCTCATACCTGCCTGCTGCTTTAGATGGAATCATATAGACAAGGGACTACTACAGAGGTTATGGTTTCTGAACTAAGGGCATGGGTATGTCAAGCCATGTGGCCTCTCTGAGGTCATTTGACAGTATCCTTAGCTGAGAAACAGTGAACTGCAGGCTGTGTTGTAGGCAGGAATTAATGCATCAGGAACTATGAGCATACACCCACTGTCATTGCTCACTAATTGGGTTTCTGGGGTTTATTCAGTCTCAGGTAAAGCAGAGAATTAACTTTACCTTAAATGAAACTGTGAGAAATTATGAGGTGCAGTAACTTTGTTGGGTTGTGGTCCATGGCATATGGTGTAATCTGTTTTTGGAGTAGCTAATGCACAAACTGTTACTTGGTCTCTGTTTCCTTTATGGCTAGAGCAACAGCTGCCATAAAGCAAGATTTCAGGCGAAACAAGCTACACCTGGGCCAATGAAAATTTGATCTTAGCGCAACGTTTGTTTCTGGTTGTCTGTCTGCTCTTGAAACTGAAAGGTGGTTGCAGCATTTATCAATCAAGGGTCTAGTAGAAATATACATTACTGTAGTATTGCTGTGTATAGGGCAGTACAAGTAGATTAGCAATGAAGTGTGTGCGCCCACTTGGTGGAAACTAGTTTTATTTTTATTCATGAGACAATTAGTTAACAAGTTTGATCAGGAAGTGAGGCACCATGTTTTCCCAGGTCTGTAGCAGTTTCCAAACATTCGGGATTCTTGGGGGGGTTACTGTGCATTCACACTTCTGTCCTGTTTGTCCCATACCGGTTTTATCCAGGTGCCCTTGCACTTTTTGCTAGTAATCTTATATATTAGCAAATATATAAATTGTTACTCGACCTCAGTCTGCGTTAGTTTTATCAACACAGACCATTTCCAAAATGTTTTGTCAGTCAAACCTTTTTTTTCTTACCTGAATCTATGACGTGGGTCCAAACATTCCCATTAGACTATCCCACATTTCACACAAAGCCATGAACAAAAAGGAAATGCTTATGCTGGCAAAAAAGCCCTGGGTTGGTGGAGGGATCTTTCTGCATTTGGCACCACTGTTTTTAGCCTGAGCCCCCACTGCCCCATGGGGGTCCACAATGTGTCTACACTGCACCGTGACGTTTTGTTACTGTGTCTTCATTTACATTACACACTCAACAACCAGGCGTTTCAGGCTCTGTTTCCTTTTTTATGTTTGGAAAATCCCCTTACCGAAGTTTGTGTGTGTGTGGGTTTTTTCCTCTCTTTTTCTCAGAGCTGTAGGGGGGGCATTAGATCTTGCTTGGAACCCCCTATTCACCCCCATGTAGAGGAAGTCCCTTGTGGTGGTTAAAGAAATTCTGTCTGTGGAGAAATGGGGGTAGAGCTTTGCCAAAACTAATGGACCACTCCACCAAGTAGTGAGAGACATTTGCATGAACTGGAAATGACATGTCACTTTTACAAGTGTGAGCACTTCACCAATTGGACCGGTTTTATGTTCTAAACAGAGTTTCTGCCTGTGGAGAGCCAGGTGATGTCATTCTTCCCAAACAATCACAGAACACTAAGATATTTACATTTATCCATTAAGCTTGCAGTCTTCACTGTGAGATCTATACACTAAGTTGTTTATACTAATTTATTGATTTATACAGCAGGGTAATTTTCACTTGAGCAGTTCAGGGTAAATATAAGGCTCAAGGGTACAACAGCAGGACTTTGGATTTGAACCTGTGTCCTTCAACTGCAAGGTGACCCTCATGAGCCATGATTGTCTCCATGTGCTAGAGCAGACAGAGCTACTCTACAGCATTCCTACCTCACTTTGTCCAGTTGGATGTGCTGCTTTTTATCATGCTGGAAATTAGTGACACAGGAGCACCAGAATGGAACAGGGGTTCAGATACTGCGATAATATCAACAACAGTTTTTGACAATGTTACTGTACTTGTGATGGCAGTGCAAGGGTCTGACACAAATCACCCTGCTGTGCAAGCATGTACAAGATGAAGACCGAGCTTGATGTGCTTCCTGCATGTATGTACTCCTGCTATTTAGTCATGTCCACGCAGGGCATGTGGGTGAGGCCCATCATGAGCTGATGCAGGCTACTGCGAGGGAATAGCTTTACCCCCCCCCCCCCCCACAGGAGGCTGCAATGTTGCTCCCATGTGGTGTGTACCAACAGCACAGCTTGGGGCTTTGCNCCCCCCCCCCCCCCAACAGGAGGCTGCAATGTTGCTCCCATGTGGTGTGTACCAACAGCACAGCTTGGGGCTTTGCTGAAACCACATTACAAGTAAGCATCAAACACACCCCTGCTGTCCATTAGACCATGGTTGTGCCATGAGACAGTTCAGAGGGTCGCCCCTCTTCAATATCAGTATCACGTGGGTTGTGACCTGCTGTTGCTGGTAGAGCATTGATTCAAGAGAATTGTCATGTTGAAGGGCTTCTTACATTTTTGTCTGGACTCAAACCATCTGTACAAAACATGTCCTTCCTCTTTAGGCATAGGTTTTTTGTGTGTGTGTGTGTGTGTGTGTGTGTGTGTGTCTGGTTGGTAAGGTTTTTTTTCTTTTCACTTTCACACCAGTGTTTACTCTCACACCCCCCTATGCACACACCCTCTGCACAGTTTGTCACAAGACTTGTTGTGTAACTTTTAGTAAAAGGGGATATACCATGTGTGCTGTTGCTCTGCCTCCGCTGCAGGCTTTTGCTCCCGAGTTTTAAGTGCTGCATTCCAAAGTTCAGATCAGCACCGGACCAAATTGCGCACTTGCGATTGTCTAGCTGTGACTTGGTGTTCCTGTGTGCAGCTGGGTGCTGCTGATGTCAGATTACAGTGCTTTAATCTGGTGGCACGTTGGAGGGAGCAGTTGTGTCCACATCAGGTCTGTGGTGATCACTGGTGACCTTTTTGCTATGGTGCAGAATTTGGATTGAAGTGACTGCCAACACCTGTAAAGAAGTTGAGGTTTCCTTTTTAAGGGCTTTTACAGGCTTGTGTTGTGTGCCTTTTGTTGCGAAGCTCAGGGAAATTTAACTCTGGGTTCTCCCAATTCTGTTTTATTAAAGTTAATACTACAGTAGTGCTCAGCTAATTGCAGCAAACTGGTGCATTTTGAATATGGTCCATGAGGAGAAGTTTTTTAGGTGATTTTCATTCAAGGAAACTTAAAAAAAAAAAAAAAAAAAAAAAAGTTTTTTTCTTCTCCCTAAAAGTTAGTAGCTAATATAGTAATATGATGATGAAGTGCCTGCTGTCACTGATGTTTTAGCCTAACAAATTAACTTGTTCAACCTTAAAACCCATCATATCCTTATACATCATTGCACAAGAGTCATTGTGTGTCAATACTTACAGTACTTGTAAAATGTACATGTTTATTTTAGTTAGTGCTTGGGAACTGTACACTAAGCCAAATCATTGTTTACACAGTAGCTTATTCTTACTGTATCAGTTCAAGGTAACTACCTTAACCAAGGGTGCCTCAGCAGAAGAAAGGGTTCGTACCTGGGTCCTTTGACTGGGAGCTGACATTTCATGGGACATTTCATGGGTCACCTGCTGCCCATGATGGCTGTACAGTTAAATGTTTGAGGCATGTTAACAAAGTGATGGTTCTGGACATGAACCTTTTCCCTGTCTTTTTTTTTTTTTTTTTTTTTTTTTTCCTTCCCCCTTTACGTAGCACCACCTCAGTCAGTGATCTCTTTGGGGAGGTTGCATCTCAAGCAAATGAACAAACAAGCTGTTTACTCCTCGTGGTGATTGATGGAATTGCAGTAACACAAACTGATTTGAAGCCAAAATAAAGAAACCTGTTACCTGAGGCATACTGAAAATAAATAAATTAGTGGGTTTATTTTTCTACCCATCAGTGGCTACCAAGTTGAGCATGTTGTGATTTATGTACCTGTCATTGTCATCCAAAATGTCCATTGAAAAACAAATGAGGCACAGGACCCTAAGAAAGTATGTTTTAGAATAAAAAAAAAACAGCAATGTATGAATCTGGAACATTCAGATGCAGCATGATGAATAGACATGAAACATCAATGACCAAATAATAGACTGCAGATCTGGTGGTGTCATCACCATTGTTTGGCTTCATGAAACCTCTTAAGTTATTTACATGCTTTGAAGACACCCGTGGTTTCTGTTTGCTGAGGGGAAAATCTGTGTTACTCTGAACAGGAACCCCAGAGTGCATGCGTTTGCTTGTCTGACCACAGTGAGGGCTCCACCATGTTAGACTTGACCTAAATGATGACCCAGCAGAAACCTTTTTTTGTGGGGGGGGGGTCCTCTGTGACATCATTGGAGTTGTCTCTGGTTGCTTAGCAACAGCCATCAGTGGCCACCAACAGGCAGGCCTTCCAGTGGTTGACTGATGTGGCCGTAATCCAGGTGGCAGGGCTCATGCGTTTTACAACTCGGGACTCGGAGCTCAGATACTGGGCCAAAACGGACAATAAGGATGTTCAAAATGGGCAACGAGGTCCTTGACTGTTGTCCCATCAGTTCCTTTCTATCAGTTTCTGCATCACTGGAGCAGCACATTTCCCCCCTCCCAACCAATATTCTTTCTCAGATGTCAACCCTAAGGGATGAGCTTGTGGGGAGGCTTGGCACCTTTACATGTCTCCAGCAGAGGCCAAATACCGGAAACTTGTGGTTGCAGTGATGTTCGGTGTGAAGCAGAACTGCTGTCTGGTTGCCAAGAGAAAACGCACCTAGTTTCAATTCCTCTAAAGTCAAGAACTCTGTTTCACTTGTGGCTGCAAGGGTTTGCTATTGTGACCTTTTCCCAGCTGTTGAGCCAGCTGCAAGCCAGCCTTTGCTCTTTGCTTTTGCCTCACTTCAGGCCTGGGCAGCATGACACATTCTCCCGCTTCTGAATCTTTCTGTGTTTGCCACAGACTACGCCTTTTCTTGTCCAGGTGCTTTGGATTCCGGTTTAACCTTGCATTCAGAAGATGTGCGTTACCTGTTTCAATGATCTAGATTTATTCTGGAGCCAAAACATGCGTTTTGGATTATAGCCTTGTTACAGGCTAAACTTAGATATCACATCTGTACGTTAGCATTATGCACACGTTACTTTCAGGATGAGTTTGCTTCTGCATTTGTGACAATTTTTATTTATTCATTTGGCAACATACAGTAATTACTTGATGTATCCGTTACATACCTGGGTAGTTTTTACTGGAACAATTTAGGGTAAGTATCAAGGGTACTGCAGCAAGAGGTGGAATTTGAGCCTGGGTTCCATGAGTGGAAGACATTGGCTCTGTGCAGTTTGCCACATGCTGTCCTGTGTTAGTGTAGGGGGAGAACTTGTAATGCTGTAAGGTGTTTTGTCATGGGTTTGCTGAAAAGCAGTTGTTTTCAGAGGAGCAGTGCTTCCTGTTTTGATTTTTGTATGCTTAGTTATGAAATGATCACGTCAGCTTGTTGGTCACAAAGGGGAGGAATAAAGAGGGGAAGCAAAATCCTCAGTCACAAATGAATTTGTGCTCTGTAGTCATATGACTGTGCTGGACAAAAACAGCTTTGAGAGAGGGACTCCAATTGGCTGAAAGTGTATGGAAAGCTTGGCGAACTCCTGACCCCAGCGCCGGCCACAGTGGCGAATGGAACTTCGCAGAGGCCCTATAGATGGCATGACCGAGGGGCCCCTTTCCCCCGTCCCAGCTCCTGCTCCCCTCTACTGTGCCTCCGATCAGGTTACTTTCTGAGGACTGTGGAGGGAAGTGAGTGGAGACGTCTTGCCCACCTGCTTGTGCAAACTCGGTCATTGTTTATTTTTTAAATGCCTTTCTATCATGGAAAATACTTTCATCACAGTGTTAAATTTTGAGTAAATTTTCACATCTTCATGACCACCTATAGGAATGGAAATATTCAAATAGTGGTGAGCCTCTGCATGGTCACCCTTGCACCTGTTCAAGGAGATCAATGTGATGATGAGCCCACACCATTTCTTCAGTGTACCTTTCTGAGCTAAAAATGTGGTTCAGCTTACTGCTTTAGTGTGGCATCATGCTGAATTTGCTGCAGGGGACATAGTGGTTAGAGCTGATGCTTTTTGAATTTGAAGGGCCCGAGTTGGATTCCCACTCCCTTCTGTAGTACCCCTCAGCAAGGAACTTATCCTGAATGATGCAGTAAGAATTACCCAGCTGTATAAATGGACAAATCACTGTAAACTCAACGTTACAAGATAGTTTACTACAAATAAACAGTCAGCTAATTAAATGTAAATTTCTACCCTCAGTTTGTATTAATGTAATGAGGAAAAGCTTAAAGTAGAACTGTGTGTTCCTTTCTTTTCTACTTCTATGTAATATTTCCCAAAAGCTGTGAAGTTAGGAAAAAAATGAACATCCAAGTATTCCTTTTTCCAAGGACTTAAAAATAACTTTCATTTGATATTCATAGATAAGTGAATTGCTATTTTTTGGCATCGACAATACTTGGGTAAATAAGTCAGTTAAAGGGTTTTCATGCAAATACCTTCATCCTTCACTGGAGGTCCATGCTTCCAAACGCTGTTGCACACGTTCAGCACTCCTGTATTTTTAGATTGTAGTGGAACAATTTTGCTAATCCTGGGATCAAGAGGAAGAGAGGAAACGCTCCTAATTACTCAGTGAGCGTAATTAATAAGGCGTGTACTGCATCATCATCTAGTAATTTTTGAAAATATCCCGAGAGATGATGGGCCTTGAAGCCTGTAAGGCCTTATTAATATGCAAACAATGCTTGACTGACACCCTTTTTCAATAGTCTTTAAATGTGCCCCCCCCCCGCATCTGAGATGGCAATTCTTACTTTCTATCTTTAGCCTGTTTGCTGTATTCACCCCGTCCCCAATTGGGTATCACGCCAGGCCCCCCGTGCAGTATGATTGGGGAGCTAAGGCAGATCTAAGGCATTTCCCACATTTTCTGTGCCTTAGTAGGTAAGTTCTTCATTACTGGACACAAGGTTTGGCCCTCAGCAGAGTCCTTGGAGGGGCAGGCAGGCTGTGTATAATATTGAATTGGACTGCTGGGATATAACCCTGCCATCCTCAAAACCTTCCCATGCATCCGATCACCAACTCTGAAGAAAAATGAGGGACACAAACTTTGGGAAGGGCTGGTGCGAAGGCCACAAAAACTAAACACAAGTTGTTCAGATTTGCTACCCTCTCTGGCAATGAGCTTCCAATAGGTAATATGGTCTTACCCTGCAGGGCACCTCTTGCTAGAATGGCAGGAATTCACTTTAAAGAATTTGTGGTCAGCTGTCCAATAGCTTGGATTGTAAAGACTGAACGTACAGTTAAAGTGCTCCAGATGAGCTCTGCAGGAGTCAGTCAATCATGAAGCACCCCCCCCCCTTTTTTTTTAAATTCATTTAGCTGTCACTCTTCTTCAGGGTGTTTTGCAGTGTTTGTATAGTAGGCCATTTAGTTATTTATAGAGCCGAGTATTCTTATTTGGAGTAATTTAGAGTAAATGCCTTGTTCAAGGATACAACAGCAGGAGCCCTGTAACACAACAGCTCAAACTGCTATACCACCTACTGCCCCCCTTTTTATTTCTTAAGATGACCTGCTTGACAGAAAGATATTTAAAGGGCCTTGACAGACCTTTGATGTTATCAAGTTACTTTACAGGTAGTTGGAGCACATATGGTGGTGAAATTAGATTAATTTCATTCCCTGATAGACATGTGCCCAGGCAGACAAACCCCTTTTGTTTCTGCAGAGAGCTCTGCACCCTCTGTTCCCATCACATTCAGCACATTACAGGATCTGATTCTAGGGTGTCAGGGAAGTTGTGGAGACACACCCCCCAGGCTAGCGTCTCCTGACCTCAGCAGCCAGTGCGCACACACACACACCTGTTCACTCCACTCCTCTCCAGTGAAATAACCAGCTGTCTGTTATGTGTGGCCCTTGGGATTAAAACATCAATGAGAATAATTAATAGTACTGGGGTTTGGCACTGTGTGCTGCCCCCTGTTGTGCTACTGTAGTGGGGTCATTGTGCTGCTAGTCCTATGCTACTCCAGGCTGTTTCTCAGAAATGGTTGCCAGATGAATCTGACAGTCATTTTGCAAACGAGAATTAAAAAAAAAAAAAAAAAATTCTTTTCTCATTTGTCTTCCCAATCATGACAGTGGTACTTTCAGTGAAGGTTGATCATATGTATGTGTGTTGGAGGTAGTAGCCTTGTTTCACAATAGTTAGTGTGGGGGTTTTTGTAGGTGAGAGAAATTGTCGGTTCAAGGAATGTTCACCCTTGGTGTGGCAGTCCCACACACCTCAATGCCCCAGGCCACCATTGTATCAGTTGGTGTCCACAAATGGGCAGTCACATGGAGACAAAGTAAGGGGTGTTATTAGTGTACCCCACTTTGTGAAAACTGGCGCTGCCCATTGCGGTCACTTTTATTTTTATTCATTTATCTGGTACTTTTTTCCAAAGTGAATAACAGTTTTACTTTTTTATATTAAGCTATTTGGAATAATTGTCATTCATTGTTAAATTTTACTATATCAAGAGTGATACAGCAGGAGATGGGATTCGAATCTGCATCCTTATGAAATGCGAGGCTGCGGCTGCAACCACGTGACTGTGCATCCTGCCTGCTGTCTATGATGTCTAATTTTGGTCTGGATTAATATACTGATGGTTTTTACTGGTGGTCTGGGTTTATAGACACAATCATATTTTGTCAAACTATCACATCCTAACTTCCTCAAATGGCCATTGAATCACAGATGATTGGAAACACATGAGAAGAACCATCCCATGCACCTTTCCATCATTACCACATCAATATCTTTCCCAAACAGGAAGATATGAGTAACGCCACCCTCACCTGTACTGTGACCCCAGGGTTCCCTCTGGGCCTCCAGCTGAGCTCAGCAGTCACTGTATTTCAGGCTGTGGTGGTAAAGAGATGCAGAAAGCGACATGTCTGTCTTGGCTCAATGCTCAGCTCCACCGGGAACACACAGCTTGGCTATTATTAGCACTGATATTTATCATTGTGTTTTATTATCTCTGTCATTACTTCATTGTGTGTGAGGACTCGGCACGCGCCTTTGTTTCAGAGCAGCTTAATGTGCACCCCTTTCACCCCTGTGCAGCCCAGTGTTTACCAGGTAAACACAGGTGAGGCACCTTGAGGGTGCCAAGTGGTTCCCATTCCTGGCATACGAAACTGTGTCCAAGTTCTGGTACTGTTACGCTCATGGTTACAGTCTGACACCCCTGGCTGTTGTTGTATTTAGTCTGGTCAACGTGGGGCCAGCAGCTGGTGTAGCAATTAGAGCTGCTACTGAAAGACTTGGCTTTGAATACGTTGTAGTAAAACTGATCAACATCCTTACCCTGAATTGAGGCAATGAAAATTACCCAGCTGTATAAAGGGCTAAATAATTGCAATTTAGTATACAAACATGAGACAGGTATATTGCTTTGGCGAAAAGTGTCAGATACATTTGTTCATCCATTATTGCTAACCAATTTAATTGTGAGGAGGGTTGTGGCTGTCTGGTACTTAGTCTGGAATCACTGGGAGCTAGGCTGTGAAAAAACCCCCAGGTTGGGTAACAGTCCATTGTAGGGTGGTGTCAGTTAAATGAATAATAATCTTAATACTCATTTTTCTTGGCATTTATGCTTGTTTGACAATGACCGTTCTAAATATTTGATGATAAAACTTGGCAGGTTCTGTTATGTGTGTATTTTCTGAAGGTGCTTCTCTGCGTACCCATGTATGAGTGTACTATGTGATGAAGGGGTATGGTTTCATGCGGTTATGTGGGAGTCTTGACATCATTTCCCCTCGGCATATAAGCTGAGACCAATGAAAGGAAATGTGCTCTGTGACAGCGCGGCAGAGCACCCGTAGTCTCCAGTTTGCTGAGTGTGTGGTGTTGGCACTTGTTGCTGTGTGATTGGGCGGGACAGCACCACATCTCCTGCCAGGACACAGCTGAAAGAGACTGACCCAGGAGCTGCATGGCTCAGCTCCTGGACTGACATCGGGCTGCTCATTGTTGGCTTTTGTGTCGTGTGAGCAAAGTCTTTGCCTTTATCTCGGAAGAGGAGCTGTGTCAGAATCCGGAGGAATTTTGTATGTATGGGGGGAGTGGGGGAGTGGGGACAGAGGGGGGGATGGTGGAGGATAATGGGAGATGGCGGTGAAGATCTATCATCAGCAGCTCCTGTGTGGATTTGTTTCAGGGGGCATCGGGTTCTACAGGAAGGGTGGACATGGAGGGAGGGGTACAGTCTCCATGCTGAGCGCATTCCCTGCGTGTAATGTTCCTGCTTGCGTCTTCCTGAAACAAGCTGTGTCCAAAAACTTGGGGACCCCAAAATCTGGGCCTAGGCTGTGGGACTGAGCCTAGTGTTAATCTTAACCCTAACTGAAATGTGTACTGGTGCAGCTGGAGGTCAGGCAAGTAGAGTAATCGGTGGCATGTCCTAGGGGGCAGCAGATGGCGTAGTGGCTAAAGCTGCCACCTTGCATTCAAAGGTTTAAATCTCACCTCCTGTTGTAGTAACCTTGATCACAGTACTTTCATACAGTAAAAATTATCCCACTGTATAAATATGTAAATCAGGATAAGTATCTGTGCACAAACTGAATACTAAGTCATGTTGGAGAAACAAACACGCATTGGCAATAAGACAAACTGCCATTGTGTTCCTGTACAAAACAGCTCATACTGGGCCACTTGCTCTGCACTGATACCTGTCAGTTGCTGCCGATCAGGCTCGATGATGGAAACTCTGCCATAGAATGTTGCTGCCAGTTGGTACCAGATGTTGGCTGCTGCACGCTGAAGTTTGCAGCCAGGCTACAGGTTCGCTGGCAGGTCTTTCAAAGCAGCTGCGGCACACGCCTGGCTGCAAGATTGAGGCCGACAAAGACTTAATCCCTCACCACTCATCATATGCTCTCACAGAGGAGTGCGTATCTGACAGCAAGCTGAGGAGAGTGGGTTTGCCTCAGCAGCTAACTAAGCATGGCAAAGTATTAGCAAGGTTGCAGGCGCAGGGTTGGCGTACCTGTCCTGGACCTTGTGCTGAATATCCATGATTAATTTAAACAGGTTGGCAGTGTTCTCTCTGATTTGTGGGATGCTTAGAAAAGATGTAGCTCTTTACCCTCTTGCCTCAGCAGGGTATAGGCTGCATCTGGGAATCGTGATGTTGGTTCCAGGATTGGCCTTTGCTCGAAGTGAAGTCATGGACCCTCACAGCCATGTGAAAATCATCTCAAGTTGTGGGACCCCACCCTTCTCAAAAGTCCACTGCTCATTAGAGCCAAACAGAAGTATGTGTTTCTAACTATGTCTTCCTGAGACCCAGCACTTCATTGTAAAGGATATATTTTGGAAGTGTATCCATCTCCCCAAACTTTTCATGCTCCAAAGCTAGTCCTAATGCATATTATAGAAAATTTTGAGCTTTTAAATGGTCCCACATTTGTCAATGGGGTATAAAGAACGTTTTGGATATCCTACAGATCTATCCAAAACCTCCCTTCCCCCTCCTTCTAGATATAGTTGTACTATATACCTATAGTACCAATCAAAAGTTTGACTGCACCTGCTGGATACAGTTTCCCTCCTGCATTCTGACTAGTATGTCCAATACAGGTCTTGCCCAGGTGTACTCTCAATGTATGCTGGCATTGCATGTACATACTTACAGGTAAAATGTTTTTAAAATATGTAGGTGCCATTGTATTCTCACTGTGTTCAATCTGCTGCAATGGAGTTGGAGCTGGAGTTGAAAAGGACTCTGTGTTAGAGTTATGATGGATGAGGGCTGAGAAACTGCATAATGTTCAGTGTCTCTGCTTGGATGCCATTGAGCATGATGCTGTCACTGGTCCACTCTGTGTACAGCGGACATGCCAACACATGTATGTCAGAGGCCGTTGGGAACATGCAATATAAAATGCTTTTTCTACAGAAGTTACAACATGGAAAGACTGTAGTCATATTGTAGGAGTAATTTGTCAAGTCGGAGGACACAGCCGCTTGGCACTGTGGGAGCATCCGGGCAGGACTGGTTGCCCCTTGCCTCTCTCTTCTCCCCGCCCAGTGCTCCTTCCCCACGGGGCCAGGTTACTGTCACCAAGATGGGGGAGGGGTTGCCATTGTGCTGGCCCCTTTGTTGAGGGCTCTCACTAGCTGTGCAATTCACAGGGATGGGGACTGCTTTTGTGTAAAATCCCGCTTGCTTCTTCTGTGGGGGTTGGGGTTCAAGTGGCTCTGGTCCAAGGGGCCCTGATTCATCCGAAGCCAGGACGCAGGTTGAGCCCTGTAATTGTACACTCTGATGTGTGAACAGTGCATTTTGCTAAACATTTTGCATTCAATATTATTATTTTTTTGCTTGTGATTAATGCCTCATCCTGTACAACAAAAAGTAGAAAGAACTTGGAAGTAAATCTTTTTACAATTTCATCCAATATGTCAAAATTTACAACTGTTTGGTTACATTAAAACCTTTTTATATATAGCTTTAGGCTTTTTAAATTAAAACAAAAACATCTTTGTTTTTTATGAGCCGTGATGGTCTTTACTATTGAAATGGAGCTGCTGGGGTGGCAGTGTCTTCTGATATGACATGTTCATGCATTAAAAACAGCAGTAGTAGTCTGGTATTGAACCTGTGTGGAAAAACTGGTCACGTGTTGGCACGCCATGAAAGTGTCATGAAAATAGTCATGGAATAGTGTCATGTTTTGTTTCCCCACATTGTCTCATAGGTTTTCTGTCTGTGCTTGGCGTGCAAGCATGTGCTTTTTTGCTTGTGGTCTGCTCCCTATGGATGTGTTCCATTGCTTCCTGTCCTGTGGTTCGTCCAATGAGTCGGCAGACGGAGCACCATTTTTGCTGCGAAAGCGGGTCCCCGGGGCTGACATTCACTGCCTCACATCCCTGTTATTCTGCTTTTCCCAGAGGCTGCCCTTGTAAAACATTTGACTGTGATCGGCTTTCGGTAAATGGTGTGTGTGTGTGTGTGTGTGTGTGTGTGTGTGTGTGTGTGTGTGTGCGCGCGCGCGCGCATGCACACGCTCGTGTCCCCCCCCCCCCCCCCCCC
>UFQX01000107.1:950350-989530 GCA_900497675.1 Arapaima gigas
TCCCCCCCCCCCCCCATCCCAAGCTGGCCACTTTAGGTCCATTACCCGCTGGTAATTGTGGGACTGGCTGGCAAAAGGAAGGTTCTCAATGCCTAGCCACCCCTCCCCATCCCTCTCTTTCCTCTGGACTGCCCATCCCCCCCACCCCTCCCCCACTTGCTGCATTTCTGTGTGGGGCAGCACCACAGCTACTGACCAAATATCTCTTTACCTGTTAAACGAGCTGCTGGTTGACACATCAAACTCATTCTCTTTGCATGTTTGCTCATTTGTTCCTTTGTTTTATGCTTTGGACAATGGCACATGTTTCCAAGAACAGGGATTCATAATTGGGGTTTGCGGAACCGTCGGGTCTGTGTGTGGGCCTCAGGGGACCTGTAAAGTAACACTGAACACTAAATAACACTAACTTGAAAATTAAAAATATTACTATGCTTTCATTATATGACTTCTGTTGAAAAGATAATCAAGTTTCAATTGAATAAATTGAGCACAATTATATACTCTGGATTTATTTATGGACATTTTTCTTTGTGGGGGGGGGGCTTTTGTTTTCATCAGATTGTTAGAGGGACCTAAAGCCTGGAGAAGAGTCAGAATCTCTAGCCTAGAGGAACAAGGGAAAAATGGGTCTTAAGCTCAAATTTGACTTAAGTAGTTCTGTACTGAAACAAAGGAGTCAGCTGCTGCTGTTTATTTTCATAGTATTTATGTTTATTCACATTTGTTTACTAAACCACTTGCAATTTATCTGGGCAGTTAAACTATATCAATTCAGGTTAAGCATTTTGCTCAGGGGTGCTATGGTAGGCGCAGGGATTTGAATCTGCAACCCAATCTACCAAGGCCATCTTTTTCTTAAAAGACATTGCGGCTTTATGACTTGGAGCTAGGGTTAATCACTGTCCTGGTGTTGCTTCAGAGCTCATTCTTACTGCGTGTGTGCGTGCGTGCGTGTGGGGGGGGGTCTTGTGAAGTGAGGCACCATTGTTTCCTTGTGTCAGTCAGCACTGTGTATGACACCTTTGTACAGTACAGTTGTGTGTCAAAACCCTGATTCCCGATGGGAAAAACTGAGCAAGCGGTTGAAATGGCTTCTCAGTCCTCAAATCCACAACCCAGTGTGATGGGCTGCTGGAACTGGCAGCAGCACGTGTGTGTGTGTGTGTGTGTGTGTGTGTGTGTGAGTGATGGAAAAGGAAGAGATTTCCAAGTCTGCAGCATTGTGGGTGGTGCTCCAGCTACTGGTCAGTCCAGACTGAGTGTCTCCTTCATTGAGAGAGGAGGCCTGCTCCTGTTTCAGCTCCACTGTGGAGAACCTTGCGCTCTGATCTCCCTACACACTCCTGCACAACCATACCCAGTGCCTCACAGTATTTATCCATTGCTGCTGCTTCTTTTCTCCCCCCACCCTTCCTGTATTGTCCTCTATCAGATGTTTCTTGCAGGGTATCAGGGTGGGATGTGTCAGTCTCACATCTCCATTTATACAGCCTGATAATTTGTACTATATCAGTTCAAGGTAAGTACCTTGCTTGATGGTACTAGAGCAGCAGGTAGGATTCAAACCCAGCTCCTTAGGGTTCAAAGGCTGCAGTGCTAACTGCTATGCTGCCTTATCTTTATTAATGAAGTATACCACAAACCAGTAGCTGTTGGGATCTCTGATTTGTACCAGAAGGTTATTTGCAGAGACAGCAGAAAAGTGGGGAAGATGATGTGCCTTTTGCCATGTTCCTGTTTACCTGGTTCGGAAATGGTGTGACCACCCCACAGCAGCAGGGCACGGTCCCCAGTAGGAGCCTATCTACTGGGCTGCTGTGTTTTGCTGAAGCTTCCTACAATTCATGCAGGCTTTTGTTGCCACTCACAGGAGCCATGGTGATCCGCAGGCATGTGAGAGTTGACACTAGAGAGCACGTGGCAGAGTTGGTCGCTGGTCAGTGGAACAGGCTTTAGCAGCTCTGTGTGGGCCTTTACTACTAGCTCCATTCCTACTGTTGGTGTTTGTGCTAGCAGCTTTGCTTGTTCCCCTTCTGCTAGCAGATGTGCTAATGCCTATGTTAGTGGTTTTTTTTTTTTTAACTCATTCTTATCCTGACCTTCCTCTGTACCATTACATTTCATTCCCCCATTTCTTGACTTTTAATATGTGTAACAGCACCAACACATTAAGAAATGTGTATGTTGCTGGAACCTAGTGCAATCTCTTGCAGATAAATGGTTTTCAGCCATTCACGCTTTCATCATTGATTTATTTGTTGTACTAGCAGCATTGCTTATACACCATCTGCTAGAAGCTTTACCTGTATTTATACCAGTACTTCTGCTAGCATCTCTTCTTTTGGCATTTTTAACAGCTCTTTTAGCAACTCTGCTAGTGAATATGTTGGCAGCCTTATTTTTTTCTTTGTCAATCCTTTTTCCCCTCAAAGACACTTGCAGGACCTACGTGTGCAGTCTTTTAAATTTGTGCAACCTGCCTTGAAGATCCATTAACCTATCCATCCCAGAGCAACGTGTGCTCTTCATTCCTATTCCTTGGTCAAAAAGAGAAACATTTTTCCGAACTGTGCCTCACTGAGCTTGATGTGAACCCTCAACTGTTGAAATTTTGTGGTCAGTCTGGTGACTAACTCATTTTAGGGCACAGCTGACGGCAGACTCCCTTATTCTTACCTCTGGCTTTCTTCTTTGAATGGCTTAGTGTTGTGAGATGCTGGACAGTGCTAATTCCATTAGCATTGAGTTGCCAGGAGGCTCAGGCTTGGACTGAGCGCTAATCACAGGCTGCATTGCCCTTTTATTAATTTGCTAAGAGAGAACCAGTATAGCTTGCCATTTGTTTTTATTTCTGTGAGCTTAACAACCTCCAGCCTTACAGTGAACCCTGAGTTCCTCGAGTAGATTCTCCAGGGCTTGGCCTATTTTCTGACTTGTCCTTTTCATTTTATCAAGTGCTTATGAATTGTTGTAGGACACGAGGATTCATTTGAAAAGTAGAACTGGCTGCTTCCTTAGCAACAGGAGGTGATCACTGTGGCTGCAAGTATGTGACCACGCTTACATTGTTCTTTCCCATTTATTCATTTAGCAGACACTTTTTGCCAACGTGACATGCAGTTATTGTTAACCAGTTTATCCAAGGTAGCTTACATTTCAGCATGGAGAGACTGTGCAAACTCCATTATGCCACTATGTATTGAATCCTAATGGCCCAAACTTCTTGGACATCAATAATGTCTAGGATATTTTTTTCTTTTTTGGCTGCCTTTTGGTGGGTAATTATGACTTTAAACTCACATTCAAAATGTTACCAGTCGTTGGGGGTTGAAGAAAATCCTGGATCAAGACACCAGCAGCAGCGGCTCCCATACTATGCGCCTGGCTTACATCAGTCTCCTGCTGATGTGATGAGAACAATGGGGAGGCAGAGCCCTGTGTGTAAATCGAGTTCTACGTGTAAAACCTTCGTAGCATTTAGTAGCTGGCTCACAGCATACGGTTCATCCCACCATAGTCATGAGCATTGGAAAGCAGGCACAAATCCCAGATGAGAGTATGCAGTCAGCCTGTATCTGTCTGAAGTGCAGAGCACTGAGGTGCCAACTCTGCTGAATCTTGTGTGGAGCAATTGGGTGTTCCTTGGAAATGGTGCTGATGACCTTGAGGTGACCTCATGCCAGTGGTGTGCTCATCACACATCACATATCAAATCTGCAGCTGGTAGACAATAAAGCAGATGAGGATCTTTTAAAAAATAAAAAATAAAAATAAATAAATAAAAATAAAAAATAAGTCTGAAATGCATCAGACAAATCTTTAATTGCAACATGATGTGGCAAGCAAATGAAAAATTAAAATAGTGCCGTTTTATTAATTTAGCTGACACTTTTCTACAAAGCAACTTGCTAATCTACTTACAATGATTTACCTATCTCTATTACTGGGTATTTTTACTGTGTATGGTGAGGGCTACTGCAGCAGCAGTGGGAATTAAAACCAAGGACTTTCAATTGCAAGCTGATTGGTATTGACCACTATAGTACTTGTAGCCTGACCTAATTTTTTGCTTGTAAGCCAACCAGGTGTTAAGTTTTTGTGCACATTGAGCTTTAATGTGCATCTTATGAATTTCCTTTATATTGTTTTTGAATCTAATGAGTCACCTGGTCACTGTCAGCTTTCCAGATTTCTGGAAGTGCTGATAACACACTTAAATTATCGGTGGATGGGGGGTCATGGATGGTACATACCACATAAGGAATTTTTAGCCTCATCTACCATACATGTGTACCTAGGGTGGGGGAGTTGGGGAAAGATTAAATGTCAGTAGCCCCCCCCAGCTTGTTTTCATGTACACGGACATCACATTTGATTTGCTCTGACATCACAAATCTGTTCAATAACACTTTTGTTTGCACAGGTTACAATGGGTGACCCTGCTGCTTCACAGTTCCTGGGTTTAGTTGGTGTAAAGTTGGCATGTTCTCAAGGGTCCATAGATGTACATTTCAGGTGAATTGGTGATTATAAACTGCCTTTTTGTTTGCATGCCTGCGTGCGTTACATTACTCTGTCATATCAATAGATAGATACACTATACCAAGTTTTTAAAAAGTATAGTGTTGTAAGTCCCATTAGACAAAGGCATCAGCTAATTATGAATAAAAATAATAATAGGATGCCATGAGACCCCTTGTCACACAACATCCCTTCCCCTCAACAGATGTGCCTGCCTATTAACTGGACAGTGCACCTTTGTGGAGAAATGGACATGTGACCACAGCCAAGCTGAGACTAACAATCGAGCTAGATTCATAAATAGATTAAAATGTTAATAATGGATTGAAAATAACAATGATAATTTTTGTTGCTTTTAAACGTAACACATCAGTCAGCGATTCCTATAAATAGACTGTTTTTGCAGTATAAAATCCAGGGTGAATAAAAGCTTGAAAATGTTTTCATTAAAGATGGTCTGAGTCACTGCCACCCAACAGTAGTTTTTCTAGGCTTACATCTACATTAAACATAGATGAACAGAGAGATGTTTAAGAAATACTGATGCTACTGCTCATTTCAAATACTTTAAAGCTTCCATCATCTAAATTTAACTTGCTTGATTTAAGGATCTATAACAGTACTTCGATTATACAGTTGCAGTGTGTTGAAATCAGCTTATGCATTCCAAGTTATGTGGAGCAATTTTTTTAAACACTTACTCGTGTGCCCTTGAGTAAGTAAAGCTGGATAGGTTTTTTTTTTTTTTTTTTTTTTTTCTTCTTCTTCTTCTTCCCCCCAATGGGCAGTGCATCACCCACTGTGCCACCTGCAGGCTACAGGTACATTTCCCGATCTGCAGTCTTATACGTGTCACTGTGAAAAGAGCCCATCTTTGTTTGAGGGAACTCCAACCTGAAGTTTGCAGTCTTTTGGTCCCTGGCCCTTGACTCTGCCCACCACTAATCGCTGCTGCACCTTGCCCCTTCCTTATATGGTAAAGCTGCTTCAGTCAATCTCATGTCAGGGGCAGCAAACGCACAAGCAGTTTGGTCACATAGCAACCACAGGCTACCTGCTGCTTTACCTCTCTGCCATATATCTTTTAATATATAGCTTAAATATGATACATTTATCCATAATTATATATTTACATCAGTAAGCAGGAATTCAAAAGTTAACAATTTATCATGCAAGCATTGAAGAATAATCACTTTCAATTTAGTGGTTATGTTGTAGGAAACTGTCTAGAACAAAAACATAAGTCCCATGTACAAACACAACTGTGATATGCGAAAGCCAAGTTTGAAAGTATTACTTTGATTTCAATAGTGCTGTACTGTTTTCTTGACTTAAGTGACGTGAAGGCATTCCAGGGCATTAAAAACCATTTCACCTGATGGAAGGTGCAGGGCAAAGGTTTTTCCAACCTCTCAGTACAGGGACGACATACTGCCTCAGGACTGCCTCTCCTCTCTCCTGACTTGACCACCATTGAAATGTGTATGTTGTTGAAGCTCCACAGAGAATCCCGTTGCAAACCCTATTTGCTCAAGGTGATGGCAGGTGGGGCGTCAGCCAGTCACGTGTGGTGATTTGTAACGATTGTACCACATTCTGTTGTCCCCAGTCAAAAGGTGTAATTTAAGAGAATTGTACCCATGACCGCCCCAAATCCATTAGATGGTGTTGTGATCTCCAAGGACAGACCATCTTGGGCTACAACTCATTGCATCATTTAAGTCCTCTGTTGTTAAAGAATACATCTGCACCCTTATGCACTGGGACTGGTACGTGTTATCGCTGTATTAGTTATACAAGAATTTACTGGAGCAGCAGGTGATGCAGTGATTAGAGCTCTTGCCTTCCAACAGAAGGACCCAGGATTGCATCTCTTCTGCTGCCCCTTGATCGAGATATATGCTCAAAATCGTTCTATTAAAATTCACCCAGTTGTATAAATGCATAAATGCTGTAAGTAACATTTTATACAAATCTAACATTGCAAGTCACTTTGTAGAAAAGTATCAGTTAAATGAATAGTCATCATTCCCATATAAAAGGGTAAAGTTGATCATTTTAATTGGCTTTGGACAATTATTGAATAAATCTAAATGTATAAAAATCAGTCATGGAATGAGGGTTGTGTGTGAGGAATACGGAACTGAATTTATTCTTCCTTTTGTAAACTAAGAGGAATTTGTATTTATTTATTTACTTATACAGCTTTGCCCATCTTTGCCCAGCATACAATTGTTCTTTGTCAGTAGTTCTTGGTACATTTGGAGGAAAGCATCAGTAAAATAAATAAATGTGAATAATTTGCATTGTGACTGGCAGTGGAATAATAATTTTGTTTTGGTTGTACATAAATGGATGATGTGATGAATCAGTTTAAAGGCTGGATTTCACAATCTCTTCCATTTTATGCCCCATTTTGTTGTCTGAAGCAGGTGGATTGTGCTGCTACACAGTCAGTTCCTGTCTGCCCCTATGTATCTGCATGGCTGTGGATGGAGCCAGAAATGACCCGCCCCACCTCTTTATTTCCGTGTAAATCCGATGAGTGATATACCACCCTCTGCAATGCCAATATAAGAACCAGGCCGCTGTGTGTGCTGCTATGGCTGTTTCGATTTCGCCGCCTGCCATTTAGTTTTATCTAGGCCACCACCACCACCACCATCCAGTAGAACTCCCTGGTGACACTTGATTCACGTTCGCCGGGCACCCTCTTCCAGTGTTGCGTAACAGCCTGGCTGTGTGGTGGAAGGGGTCCGGCACGATGTTGCACACAGCACAGGTTCTGGCGTATTGGACATCACCGCTCGTCTGCTGGGAATAGGAACAGCATATTAATTCCCCTTGTTCCTCATGATGGTCCTGAAACCATCCCAAAGGCATAGCGTGAGGTTACACCAGTCTATCACAGTGCATGCCCTCACACACGCAGTATAGGCAATTTAGAGTCACCAGTTAACCTGAAGTGTCTTTGGGCTGAGTGTGGAAACTGGAGCACATTGAATTCCTAAAATCGATTTCTGTAAGTGTCAAATTTTTTGCTTGCATTGTGTGTTTTGTAAAACGCAATGCTACTGTAAATGAAATGGGTGTGGAGTAGTGGGTGCCTAGGCAGGCTGACTTGGTTACGTGCACAACGGAAAGTTGACTCTACTTCATTTATTTATTCTGTCATCGTTTACATCTTGTTTTGGCAGTGTACAGCGTTGCAGCAGGAGACAGGAGCTGGTTAACGCAGCCTTAGTTCACTGTGCTCTCATTTCCTTTCCTCTAGGGAGACACCCAATCGCAGGAAATGATTAAATTGCCCGTTTTGCTCCTATTTCAATATCTGCTGTCACCCACCTTTCTTTTTTCTTTTTCTGCCCCTAAATGTATAATTCCTATTATTGTCACCTTTCCTACTTTGTTTTACAAGTGTAAAAGCCCAGTTTGACTTTACCATTACATTGTTCAGGCATCAAGTTTTATTGCAAGTATTAAAAAATGTTTTTAAAAGTGAATTTTGGAGGGGTGTGCATGTGTGTATTTGATTTGTATTCTGCATTTCTTTGCAGCCTGCACCTTCAGGCAGTAAGTTCTGCTGTTCAATCCCAGCTTTTTCTCTCCTCTCCTTTTCTATACAGTTGCTGATATGTGTTGAGGATGAGTGGCATGAGTGACAACACCTCGGACTCTGCGAGGGCAGAGTCCCGCAAGCGCAAAGAGTGTCCGGGTGACCTCCTGGGGCCCAGGTAAGGATTACTACAACATTTTTGAGGGTTTTTTTTTTTTTTTTTTTTTTTTCCCCCCCNGACCTCCTGGGGCCCAGGTAAGGATTACTACAACATTTTTGAGGGTTTTTTTTTTTTTTTTTTTCTTTTTCCCCCCACTGGCATTTTAGATACACAGATGTATGTCCACCTAAAGTTTTATGCAGATGGTGCTTGGATTAAATCTGGCTTTGTGCACTTCTCTTCAACTGATTTCAATAAGGTAATTCAGTGGGCTACAGGTGAAGTAGTGGTTGGAATCAAAGGTCCAAGGTCAAATCTCTCTACTGCAGTACCCTTGAGCAAGATGTTTATCCAGTAAAAATTACTCCACTGTATAAATGGGTACAACCTAAGTAGCTTAGTACACAAACCTCACCTTGTAAGTTACTTTGGAGAAAAAGGTCAGCTAAATGAATACACAATTAAAATTTTCCCCAAACTTGATAACGGAAAGGGAACAAATATACGCTGTGGCTGTCTGCCGTGGATGTCGCTGTAGTTCACGCAGCTGTGTGACTGTTACCATTTTGCCAGTTTAGAACTGGTTGGGAGAGAACAGCTTACAGCACGACTTATTGATAATGCTATCAGCAGGGCTTCTAAATAAAGCCCTCTGCCTGATAACCTTGTATGGCAGATTAAAGACAGAATGTCTTCCAATATAAATTATTCATGCCCTAGGAGAAAGTTTTGTGTGTCATCGTTTTTGGCGT
This sequence comes from Arapaima gigas, assembly GCA_900497675.1. Lineage (NCBI taxonomy): Eukaryota > Metazoa > Chordata > Actinopteri > Osteoglossiformes > Osteoglossidae > Arapaima > Arapaima gigas. The sequence continues at coordinate 959,343 of UFQX01000107.1, forward strand.
TCCACTGCACACAGGCAAAAAAATACAACATGAAAGACATTACTATATATGGCCTATGTAACACACCTTTATGTAATAAAGAAAAGGTCTAAAAGAGCATGTATGCTGCTGTTTTGACCTCTTTGAGTGACTGGCTCTTGTCAGTGTTCTAACCAGATTCAGCTGCAAACAGCCGTGGGTCAGTGTAGCTCTTGTCGATCACTTGCAGGTCTGCATGTGCACATTTTGTTTGTGGGTAAAGGAGGCCTGGATTGAGGTTGTGTCCAGTGACCCCTGCTCTCCTGGTCCATTTGTATCTCCTTTAGCCTGTTATAAGTAATCAGCTTTCATATCAGCTGTCCTACTTCATTTGTCTTCCACACCTGGTCCCAAAGTTCTCCTGTTTGGCGGAAGTTCATTACACACATTTTACTCTAGCTCTTCTCATATAATCCACTCCTGACACTATCATCTTCTCCTGCAGCTTCCAGTGTATCCTGCCAATGTTTGTTCTCCATTGAAGTGTGTTATTGGGGGGGTTTCCCCACTGTGCTGTTGCTTTATTGTTTTAATTTTGCTGGTTTCCACAGCCCCAAACGCAGCAATGAGAAGCGCAACCGTGAGCATGAGAATAAGTACATAGAGGAGCTTGCAGAGCTGATCTTTGCCAACTTCAATGACATCGACAACTTCAACGTGAAACCAGACAAATGTGCGATCCTGAAGGAAACTGTGAAACAGATCCGTCAGATAAAAGAGCAAGGTGAGGATCTGTCTCTCCACCACGTCCTGACTGACTCATCCTGCTGCCCTGGGTGACTTCCTTGCACACTCTTCCCATCCTTCACAAAGCAGCGATCTGTGGTCTCCCCTCCCACCCCCCATCCTCAGCAGTCCTTTGACTCTATCTGCCGCAGTTTGAAGAGCTGACGCATCTCTAGCAATGGAAGAAGAAATGTATCGCCAGCTTTGCATAGTAATGTTTTCTTTATGTGACCAGGGGTCCTTTCTAAATAGCGGACCAAATTCCACCGAGTACCCCTGTGGACTAGGGATCGGCATGGGGTACTTGAAGTGACAGAACTGACCTGTCCATGTTCTGGCACCATTAACCACTCATTACCCCTTTTGGTTGGAGCAGGGTGTTGTGTTACATTGTCTGTCCCCTCTTCTCCCCTCCCTCTTGTCCACAATGCTAATGCACTGCCTCTATTCCCACTTCATCCCTGCACATTGTCACCGGTCGCTAATGCTATTCCTGTTTTGACAGTTTGCTTGGCTTCAATGTTGCAGAAAGTATTGAGCAAATTGTGTGTGCAGGGGTTTTTTTTTTTTTTTTTTTTTAACCATTCCTTTGCTTTTCGATATTGGATTAATCACCTTGAGCAGGGAAAGAGGGGGTCTCTGTCTTTGGGCCGTGTCGTGGGGAGGCAGCGACTCAGTGCTCAGACGGAGGCAGATGAGTCAGGCCGATGATGCAGGTTGTTTGTGATTCACTGGGTGAGCGGGTGTGTGTGCAGGAGGGTGTTATGTAATACAGAGCAACGTGATAAAGAATGCACAAAGTGACAGCGGCCAGTCACCAACACTCACCCGTGGTAATACTCTGCCCTCAACCCTACACTCCATGGGTGGAAGGAGGAAGAAAGTCTTGTGCTTTACCACACTTGTGCTAACTGCATGTACCTCGGGAAAAGAGGAGAATGATACCTGTATGGGTGGTGTATCAACTGTGCCATTGTGAGCCTGATGACAGGTGGACACATGGTGTTCCTTTGAAGGGCATCTGTCCATCCTGTGTCTATCCCTGCATTTTTTTAAAAAAAAATATTGTTTTCTGGAACAGAACTGGTTCATGGACAGTTAACATGCAAGGAAAAAAATGAATGTTTTTAGTCGTTTATGTGGGTAGATTTCTTTTGTTGTCCACTTTACTTAATTAGTATCCATGGTAACCATGAATTTGTTGGCTGGTATTGATTTGTAGTGCTTTAGATAATTAACTTCTTCTTTCGACAGTGTGCACCCTGGCATAGAAAATGTCTCAGTCCTGATTTCTCCAATTATTAAGTACTGTACAGTCATAAAATGGCAGGAGCTTAGACAACTTGGTGATTAAGTGTTGTGTTTTGGAATTTTTAATCTTTGGTAAAATGTTTCTTCTGTTGTAACTGAAACAGACATTAAAAGGTACACGCAGCATCTGAAAGTTAGGCATACATGAATTTGACTTGTTTTAAATGTGAAGACTGCAGGTTTTTTAATTTTATTTTTAAAAAATTCCGTTGGCTTTAATGTTAATTTAGAAACAATATTATTATAATACTCTTAACTATACATGTTAAAATTTGTTTTCTTGACTGTATTCACATACTCAATATCAGAGCAGTTTGAAAGGTGCCTTAATAGTTTGGCTTTCCTTAAACAAAAGAATCTAGGATAAAAAAGATATTCTGTTCAGGCAGTGGTGTAATGACCAGCAGTAGAATTCAGTGAAGTTTTACACAAACAGGTGTACTGGGGCTCGCTAACAATTGCAACTTTTATATGAACAGGTATACATGAAAATGCAGCTGACAAATCTTTGAAATCTAATTTGGTGCTTTTGTGGTTCAGTTCTGTACAAAGGATGCAGTTGGGGTCAGGGAAACAATAGCTGTGGTTGCACTGAACCAAGCTGCTGATGTTTTGATAAGTAACCTTTGTAAAACAGTGCATAATCATGTTAAATGACACAAGATGTAGAAATGACAATTTTGAACATAGCCCTCCACTGTAACATTTATTAACGACCAATGTGGCCAATTGTACTTTCTATTGTGTGAAAGAGGAATACTTTTTTGATATACATATAAAGTTATGAGCGTCAGTCATTACTGAATGTTCATAAATGCTCTCACCTCAGACTGAGCTGATGGAAGACATCTCCATGGGCTTTTCATGTTTTATTGTATGTAAGCTTGATGACATCACAAATGTTCAGCAGGCCCTAAAGGATTTACTTCCTTTCAAGACAGTGCCTCCCAAACCCCTCACAGGCTGGATCCAAAAATTGCTTCTGACCTTATTTTTGTCTGATTAATATTTTATTGCATGACTTCATTTTAAAAGGTTCATATTAAATTTTTTTCCATTATTTGTTAATCATGAAAATTGGTGATCCCGGGGATGTGTTTTTGTTTTAAAAGTAAAACATTCTCCAGGTTTGGATAATGAAAGCTTCACTATTTTGTGTGCGATGACAAAGGCCATTCACCTTTTGGCATCTACCGCCATGCCAGCTTTATGGGGATGCTCACTGTGACCTTACAACACAGCTCACTCATGAGTTCTGGGCATAAGCCATGGCAGCATGCCTTAATAACACACAGCACTTCTAAAACACAAGAAATCTTTTGATATGTTTAAAAAGACACACTGAACTCAATGTTAGTATAATCATTTAGCAGTGGGGCTGCAGTGCAGCTATTTTTGTTCTCATTTTGATCCCAGCTTGGCATAATGAACTGCTTAAAATATTTAATTTTGTGTTTGGTTTAAGGTCTCTTAGCTTTGAATGTGTGATTGCTTGGTGTGTTTTGCTAACAAAATAAATTGGAAATGAGGATGGAAAAACTGGAAGATGCACTGTGTTTTAAAGACTGTGTTGCGCCTCTTCTGGAGACCTGATCACTGCTTCTTCCCTGTTTCCTTATACATTCTCCCCTCCCTTACCCTCCTGCAGAGAAAGCAGCTGCTGCCAATGAGGAGGAGGTGCAGAAGGCTGATGTCTCCTCAACAGGCCAAAGCGTCATCGACAAAGATGCCCTTGGACCCATGATGCTTGAGGTTGGTGCTCTAGCATCATGCCTTTCACTGCTGTCTGATGGCTGGTGCTGATGGCTGCAAAGATGACCGGGCCCTCACATGTATTGTTCTTCTTCATTTATTTAAACACTATGGTACTTGTGTGTAAGAATGAATATGTTCCAGTTGCTGGAGCCTGTAGGTGGTTGAGGATAAAAGCCTTTAAGATTGGGGCAAATGCAATTTGTTGATGGGGAGCAAGTACTGTGAAGGTAGAGGACTCAGTGCTGTACCCTCGAGTTTAGGGGTTCAAGGACAGGATCAGTTGTAGCGTGACTAAACACATTGATGTGGTGTTTTTTTTAAAAAAAAAAAAAAAAAAGGCTACATAAAGAGCCATTTTGGGTAAAGGCATCAGTTATGTTTAAAAAAAAAAAAAGCAAATAAAAATGGAGCAAGGGAATCAATAACCATTCATTGTTGAAACACCTTATACAATAATTATACAAAGAAGCACAAAATTAAGATCTTCAGGTTCATGGTGTACAGGACAAGGGGATAGAACATTTAGAGATTCTCAGTAAGAGATGGTATCAATATAGATAAAACTGAGGTAAAAGTCTGTACATATAAAATGGTGAGTACTGTGTGTGCGCGCACGCGTGTGTATGCATGTACATATATACTGTCCATTTTGTACTTATACATACATACATACATACATACATACATACATACGCACGCACTGGGTTGCAGTATTTATGCGCAGTGGTGGTGGAAGTGATTAGGGTCAGAGGTGATGGAGTTCAGCAGCCTGACAGCCTGTGACAGGAAGCTGCTCCTGAGCCTGGTGGTTTTGGGTGTCCACTGTAATAGTGAATCCCTGATAGCAGTGAATAAAAATGGATGGTAGAGTTGATGGGAGGGGTCTGCAGTTATTTTGTGAGGTCTGCTGCTTGATATAGGTATTCTGGATAGTTGGTAGTGAGATTCTAATGATGAACTAGGCTGTTTTCACTACCCATACTGGACTGAGATCCAGGAGTTCAGGATGCTCTCTATGGCACCTCTGTAAAAGCTGATGAGGATGGAGGGTGGAAGTCCACCTCTTTTCATTTTCCTCAGGAAAATAGAGATGCTGTTGTGCCTTTTTCACCAAATGGGTTGTGTTGTGGGTCCAGGAGAGGTCCTTGGTGATGTGCACTCCCAGGAACTTGAGCCTGTGCACCAGCATCACTGCTGAACCACCAATACGCAGAAGAGTGTGAGTAGCTTGAGTCCTTCGAAAGTCAACAGTCGTCTCCTTAGTCTTACTGACACTAAGAAACAGATTGTTGTCCTTGCACCAGGCTACAAGCTGCTCCACTCCACTTACCAAATGAAGACGATGTGCTAAGGTGTGATACTTCGACTACAGTCCTAATCCAACCCTATTAGTGTGGTGGTGGGTTGTTGTTGTTGTTGTTGTTGTTGTTGCTGTTACTATATGCATTTCTTCCAACTGTATCCTTTTTTTATCCCAATGTTGTAAGTAGTCCACGAACTTGACATGGCACCTTCTGCCAAAGACATCTGTGTTTCCTGTCTGGCTCTATAAAACAAAGGTGTCAGACAAAGTGTCTATATTTAAAGCTCATCATCTGTAGGTAAATCTGCTTTTTTGAATATGTGTTGCACTTTGTTGCAGTAAAGCATCTGGTAAATGATTAAATATATAGGCATGATTTATTCTTTTAACTGACGCTTCTTCTATGTGATTTAGAATGTCAGGTTGTAAGCTACTAACTGTTTTACCCATTTATAGATCAGGTGATTTTTTTTTTCCTTCTTCTTCTTCTTCCCCTCCTTCTCCTTCTCCTCCTCCTCTCCTTCCAGTTCAGGGTATGTACGTTGGTTGAGATTGTTACCGAGAGTGGGTTTTTGAACCCAAGTCCTTTTGATTACAAAACAATGGCTCTTACTGCTACACTTACTGCTTACTACTATGGCTCTGATCTTGAGGCCTGTTTTTCACAAGGCCCAATTGGGATAAATCTTTTTGACGTTTACTGAATGCAGGTAGAAGTATCAGTTAGAGGAGTCCGTGGAAAGAAATTATCCCACTGTTTATTTCTCCCCAATCCAGCTGTAAATCTCAGTGCTGCTCAGTGCTTTGGCCATTTTTCCCCAGTGTCTTTAGTGTCTTACGGGGCAGCCGAGAGTGCAACTCGGAGTGTGAATTGGCCTATTGAGACCCTGCTCTCCCTCCTTCACCGTTCAGGGTCCCATCTGTCTTGCTGGCGATTATTTATAGCCCCCTACAGTCCGGGATCTCAAAGTTGACATGCGGTACATGTTAAATGTAATCAGTGTCTCATGGAATCCTGTCTGTTTTGCAAGGGTGGGGTGGGGGGCAATTTCTGCCATCCACATGTGCTGCTGAGTTAATTAAAATAGGGCTGCTGAAAGGAAGCAGGCTGATTTGGCCTTTACCCCCGCCAGCCATAAACTGTCCGCTAAGAGGCCATGGGATGGACAGACGAGCAGTCAACCTTTCCCCCTTGTCTAAATGTTTTTGCAGTGGTGTGTGCCTCGCTGCTGCCTGTGAAAAAGGCCGTTATTGCTGACAATGAGGTTTGGTGCTGGAGTGCAGACACGATCTGTCCCAGCCGATCTACGGATACTGCGCCGTGCTACACGCTCCTACACCATATAAGTCCAGTGGGCACAAGTCACGGGGGGTACAAGAGGGACAGTGTTTGCTCCGCAGGGCCACGTGACATGTCGCAACGCATGCTGTGAAGATTCTGTTCATAGAAAGACACATTGGATAATGCAGTTACATAAGCTGATCGGGATAACTTGGGATGGCTTAATTGTTTGCTTGGCTATGGTTGCCTAATTTAACCAGCAGATGTCCATGTCCCGGATGAGTCATTTTCTATGCAATCAATAACTGAGGGAGTGGTAGGCGACGGGTATATATAACCTAAGCGGTTCATTTAAGCTGCTCTTGTAGAGTAGGTTGGGAGAGGATTAGTTAACTTAACAGACTGGAGGAGCATCCAATTAGGAAGCAGGTCCTATTTTTGCTTAGTGCCAGTTCTACAAACAAGACCTCTAACTGATTTTGAGCTGCCCCAGATCTCCAAGTTTGGCGAAAGATGTGCAACCTAACAACCATACACGTAGGTTTTTACAGCAGTAGAACCGCCCATGGAGAGCATTACCATTTGATGGGCTAATTGAAACCATGTTGTGTGTAATGGCTAACCCGGGAGTACAACTTCTGACACGATGCTCAGAGATTGTCCTTTTCCACACACTGTTGCTCCCATCGCTATCACTCAGGAAGGTGTGGTGATGTATAGATTTCACACACAACTTCTACAGCCCCTGATCCACACAGAAAGGGAGAGCGAACAGCTGCTTCGCCAAATGTGCTCAACAGCGGGTTTTTTTAATAGGCTGTTAACAGCTGCTGATGGCTTTGCCCTTATTTATTTATTTATTTATTTATTTCCCTCCCAGCTAATTATTTCATTGCAGATGATTTGGTTGAAGAGGAAAACTTACTGCAGGGAGAGTTTACTTGGAAAAGTGAAAAGTTCCCCTGCAACATTTTGTCTCCCTTTTTACCCCTTCTTATTATAAATTATAACCTTTTAACAACTATAGTTGTTTAAATATAAATGCTGTCACTGTCTTAAATTCAGTGGTGAAACAGGGTTTGTTCTTGTGATATGGTTTGTGTTTAGGAATTCTCTTCTTTCCTTATGCGCTTGTTATTAATCTGTGTCACATTCGGGAAAGATGAGCTTCACAGTGTGATGGAAATATGAGCGATACTCAGCCATTGTGGTGGACTTACTCCTCATTTTTTTGATGGCTCCTAAAAACTTAAGCTGAGCTTTTCATTGGCTTGAGTGGAACAACTAGTGTTAGGAAATACTTGTGCTCTGCTTTATCACTGTTGTCCAGAAAAGGGTCATTTTCAAGTCAGCGTTTGATTCAGATGCCAGCTGATTGTGAGACTGCTGGTTTCTGTACTTCCAAAGTACTGTATGTCATTTGGTTTTTAGACATTTTAGTTCAAATAAGTTAACTGGTGGTTAAATTGTCCATAGTCTCCTTGTGTCAGTGTATGAATGTGTGTAATTGCCCTGCAGTGGACTGGTGTCCCATATAGAGTACCCTGCCTCACACTGTATGCCTGCAAGATGTTTTTTGAGCCACCTTTACTGAGAACTGAATAGTTTTTAAGTAGCCTTTTTATTTACCTATTTTGTAAAATGTTTGTTTCATAGTAAAAATGTCCTGCATTTCTGCAGCACACAATACAAATAACTGTTCTTAGTTTAATGTACTTCCACAGTGTTTACAGCTCGAGTCTTTCTTTACCGTTGAACAATAAAAAGAAGAATGCAGCATGTTTATGAATCAGTTTGCAATTGGCCCCGAGCTAGTTTGTGAATACTTTCCCCCAAAAATTTTAGTTTTTTAAATAAAACTAGTAAGTGTAGATGTAGTTATAGCAATATCTGTATTTTTTATCATAGCTATATCTAACACTTATTTTTGCAGAACCTTGATGGATTTCTGTACTGTATATTAATTTTTGATTGTGACTTAGTGGTAAAATTGAGTTTGGTGTTACTACTTACCAAACAATTTACAGTTTTGTCCCTTTTTTTTTTTTTTTTTTTTTTTTACAAGCTAAGAAGCAAACTATCACATTCAGAGAACCATTTAGTAAACCAGCATGTCAGCTTAATTCTGCATGGGCAGAAACTTCTAGTATACCCTTGAGAAACCTGAGCATTGTTTGTTTAATAAAATGTTTAGCTCTGTAAATGGATTAATAATCTAAAGGATATACTTTAGGTTATTTTCGGTAAAGTTGGCATGACGTTCAGAACCCCTGAACAACGCAGGGGCAGTGTGCTGAGCTGTAGCTGACCTTCACATACTGTCACTGTTACAGGCCCTGGATGGCTTCTTCTTCGTGGTGAACATGGAGGGTAACATTGTGTTTGTATCAGAGAATGTGAGCCAGTACCTGCGCTACAACCAGGAGGAGCTGATGAACACCAGCGTGTACAGCATTCTGCATGTGGGTGACCACGCTGAGTTCATCAAGAACCTGCTGCCCAAGTCACTGGGTAAAAAAACTCCTCCTATACATTTCCTCACCTCCCCAGACGCTTTCTAATGCTTCTAACATTTTTATGGCACAATGTTGTTTTGTCCACGAGATATAAAGCTCAAAACCAGATTGCTAGTCTATCCGTGTATCTGGATGCCACTGTGGAAGTAATTAACAGGATTCATGTTCCAGATAGAGCCTCGTAATTGAGGAAGGATCCAGCTGGGGCAGATGGGTGTTGGAAACCATAGTCTCTGCAGGGGTGTTTCAGAGTGCTGTCACTGCACAGCCTAGTGCATTCCCCTCAGTTCCTGCTGACAGCCAACTCATTGCCCCCACCCTCCACTTCCAGTAAACGGAGTTCCCTGGTCCAGTGAGAACCCACGGAGGAACAGCCACACTTTTAATTGCCGAATGCTTGTGAATCCACGCTGCGAGGCTGAGGAGGAGGTTCGTGATGCCGAGGCCCAGCAGAAGTATGAGACCATGCAGTGTTTCGCTGTGTCTGAGCCAAAGTCCATCCGGGAGGAAGGTGAAGGTCAGTGATGCAGAGACGAGTTGTAAGATTTGATTGATTGATTGATTGATTTATAATTTTTATAGCTTTGATTCACCCTTGTTTGTTGCAGAAAGATGCTTGTCCATCAGCAGCATTCGGGAGCTCTCTTGTATATTGCAATACTAGGATTTGAAGAGTTAGAAATTCAGTGTAGATTTTTTTTTTTTAATGCCATGTGACTTAAAATGTTAAAAAGGAAAAATGTTTTGTCCAGTTTTCTTATTTTTAACCAAGACCTTGACTGCAATGCTAATGCAGTACTGCTGACCTTTTGTGTCATCATAAACCAAAAAAACAGGAAAATGAGTCCTTTTTGGAGCCTTTTTGAGCCTCTTGTAATTACATCATTGGCTGAAATTTCTGAAATTTCATTTTTCTCTTGAACTGGTTAAAAGGCTCTTGGATGCTGTTGTGTTACTTTTAAAGATTGCCTAATGTTTTTTTTCCCCCTTTTTTTCCCCAGTTCACATGAGTCACTTTACTATTACTTAGCTCCTACTTTATCCACAGTATAATTTCATCTCATATATTTACTGCAGTTTAGGGTTATGTACTTTGCACAACAGTACTACTGCCTGTGTCCAGGGTGGTGTAGTGGTTAATAATTGGTTTAGTCAAGGTTTTTGTGTGCCTGTGCTGGGTTTGTCTAGCGATGGCGCTACATGCAACACACTGTATAAAAGTGAGTCCCCTTGTGACGGTGTTATTCTCCAGCCTTCTGCTGGTTTATTTTTTCTTTTGTTTTTATAATAAGTTTACCTATGCAGGGGCATCACCCAGGCAGGCTTTTATAAGACTGTCATGTATGAAAAATTATATTCTCACTTTGTAGCTCTTCAGAGCACATAGTGCAAACGTCCCACACGGCAATAACCCTGGTGTACCATCTACTGCACTGCAGAACATGGATCAGTGGCTTCACTGACTGATGTGTGAAATGAAAATTTTGCACTCTTATGATGTATATTGATTTGTTTTCCATGGCTTCATGCGTAACAGTTTTTCTTGGTGACTCTGGCCCTCGTCAACCAGATTTCCAGTCGTGTCTGATCTGTGTAGCAAGACGAGTTCCAATGAAAGAGAGGCCCATGGTCCCAACCCAAGAGAGCTTCACCACCCGGCAGGACCTCCAAGGTAAGGAGGTCACTTTTTTCCACTTGTTCTCAGCGACTGGGCCATCCCAGTCCATCACCCCGGACCTTTTGAAACCCCAAACTGTATGTCTTATTGCCATATTCCCCAAAATGAATAATGTTGTACAGTATAAATCTCTTCTCGCTATAAAATGCCATACGTTCATTGCACAAATTATGACCCAGTCACAGCCTTTAATTTCTATACTTTTTGTTTCTGCAAAGCTGAGAACATTACAATTCAAGCCTGGTGATGGTCTTTTGCCCACCCACCCCAATCCATTAATCAAAAGCCAAAACTTGCTTGATATGTATGATCCATACCTGAGTCCTGCATGGATCTCAAATGCATATATGTTCACTACTATCACTACCAGGGAAAATTACCTCACTGGATACCAGCATGCTGCGAGCCTCCATGAAGCCAGGCTGGGAGGACCTGGTACGGAGGTGCATCCAGAGGTTCCACCTCCAGAATGATGGCGAGATGTCTTTTGCCAAGCGACATCAGCAAGAAGGTGAACCTCTTTCCATTCTGGGCCCAAAATGAGAGTGCCTCAAGGCTTACCTCAGGGGCAAGTCAGAATTATGAGCTGGAGAACATGTGCTATATTGACGGGGCATTCCTTATGAGTTGTGAAGTATGTAGAGGTGAGAAGCATGACTGACAAGCAGAAAACTAAAATGGAGAACCAGTGTTATTTTTTTCCAGTAAAAACCAGTCACTTGATTTGTACCACAGAGTGTGACTATTGACACCTGTTCTTGGTATTGTCAGCACATGTGAATAAACCAAATATTGGCCGTATTTGGAGGCAGAGATGGGATTTGCACAAATATATGTTTTGAATGTTCGTTATCTCTGTGTAATGTTGTCTGTCCACCAGTTCTGAGACAGGGCCATGCCTTCAGCCCGGTGTATCGCTTCTCCCTTTCCGACGGCACCATCGTCTCAGCCCACACCAAGAGCAAGCTGGTGCGATCACCAGCCACCAATGAGCCTCAGCTTTACATGTCCCTACATGTCCTGCAAAGGTGTGTGTGTGTGTGTGTGTGTGTGTGTGTGTGTGTGTGTGAGAGAGAGAGAGAGACAGAGACAGAGAAAGAACTTCCCAAGAAAACCTCTGCTAAGTATGGGTGCATGATCACTGCAGTCTGAATAAGATGAAAATGTTTATTCGCATTATCTGCCCTAAGGACTGCAATCACAAAAACTATGCTGGAATTAGTCAAATTTGTGGGAACCTTCTGATTATATGCGGGAGATGGAGGCTTAAAGTGTTGATGTCAACACGGGTGCAGTCCTAAAGCAGCAAAATCATAAATATTTGTGTTCATGCAATCTAGAAGACAAACAAGGTTTTCTCACAAAGGCTTCACTTGATGTGGGGTAGGGCAAAGCTGTTGCAAAAATAAAAGCTTGTGAATGCTGCCAGTCTTACCTCAAAGAGCAGCTTGTCTGTCCTGCTTTCCAAAACATGGTAATGGCTTCTAACGTGTTTCTATTTGCTTGTCTGTCTGTGCCTGTGTGGCACCCCTTAGGGAACCACCAGTGTGCGGCATGAACCAGGACGTCGGCTGCCAGAGCATGGGGAAACCTATCAGCTCAACCTCCTCCATGACCCCTCCTAGTCAAGGCAGTGCCCCCTCAGGAGCCCAGGGGTCAGATACGGCCATCAGTGGCAGTAACCCAGGGTTTGGCACTGGGACAGGACCGAAGGAGCCGACTGGCGCTGGGCCGCTACAGAGCTATCGGTTTGGGTGCCAGGGGCCTGGCAGCCACGGGAACCTTGGAAATCATGCCTCTCAGGGCAGTAACTATGCACTCAAGATGAACAGCCCCTCCCAGGGCAGTCCAGGTCTTGGGCCTGGACAGCAGGCCTCCATGCTGTCACCCCGTCACCGTGTAAGCCCAGGTGTTACGGGCAGTCCCCGCGTTCCCCCAAGCCAGTTTTCCCCCGCGGGCAACTTGCACTCACCATCTGCTGTATGCACACCTGGAAACAGCCACAGCTATACCAGCAGCTCCCTGAATGCATTGCAGGCCCTTAGTGAGGGTCATGTTACCTTGAGCCAGGCCCTGGGCTCCCCGGACAGCAAGGTGGGCTCCCCAAGTCCCCACGCTCTGCCCAAAGTGAGCTCCACTGAGTTCAAGGAGGCCTTTGGGGCCTTTGGTGACCAGGGCCCTCCCGAACCGGTACAACAAGAAGGGGCTACTGACCCCAAGGAGGAAAAGGAGAACGGCCTTGGTCAATTCAGCAATGATAGTAGCGACCCCCAGGGCCGACTTCTCGATAGCAAGGGCCACACAAAGCTCCTCCAGCTGCTCACTACTAACAAGCCAGAGGCCATGGAGGCATCCTCGCCTGTGGCTACACCTGGGGTGGACCATGGCTGCAAGGATCCAACCCTGGGGACAGGAGTGGGTGGTGCTGGCAACGGACCAGGCACGGGGGCCCATGCCTCTTCACTTAAGGAGAAGCATAAGATTCTGCACAGACTGCTACAGAACAGTACATCTCCTGTAGATTTGGCGAAGCTGACAGCTGAGGCCACCGGGAAGGATGTATGCCCTGACGGGCCTCCTGCTGTGGGTGAGCTTGTCCCTAAGCAGGAACCCCTAAGCCCCAAGAAGAAGGAAAATGCTCTACTGCGCTACCTGCTGGACAAGGATGACAGCCAGGAGAAGACCATAAAAGTAGAGCCTGGGGATGGCAAGATGGACACTGCCAAACTGTCCATGGTGAAGCCAGAGAAGCAGGACTGTGGTTATGAGCGATCAGTGCAGGTGAGCAAGGCCAGTCTTTACTCTTCCTCCACCACTTGCATCTTAAAATTTATTACACAATTTCTTCCAAAGCAGCACGCGAAAGTACATTCAGTAACAGAAAAAGAACTTTAGATAAATGCATTTCATTGTCATTTTGTGTAATGGTACACATAACTTGCATCGCTACCTATAAATGTCAAATATCAATTAGTGCAGATGGTGTTAGACAAATTGATGAAGCTATTACATCAGGAGTGAAGGTTTCATCAGCTCTGAGGGACAGAGGGAGCTCATTCCACCACAGTCAAGGGCCAAAACTGAGAATTTACAGACTTCTGAATTTGGGACCCCCCCCCCCCCCCCCCCCAGGTGGAATAAGCAGACATCCAGAGAAGGAGGAGCACCGGAGAACTTATGAGAGGGAACAGTTGTACATTTGCTAAGGGCCTGTGACTATTCCACTCCAGTACGTGTATTCTGGTAGGGGATTTGTATGAGTGCAGCTCAGACTATACATATTATACAGATTAGTTGACTTCACTTCTGAAAATGAACTTCAACCTATTTATAATTAGTGTTACCTTGTAGAGAGACTGCAGAGTGGCCTGAGCTGAAACTCTTAATGACCTGTTTCTACTTCTTAGTTCTTACTTCAGAGGCAGCAGCTGAGATATTGGTTAGACCCTAACTTTGCAGAGGAAAAACCTGAGGTTAAATCCTGCTTCCTTTTGCAAGACCCTTGGGAGAAAAAAGTAACAAACTAAAATGGTAATAATACCCAGCTGTATAAATGGACAAATTATTATAAAGTTGATTATCTAAAAATAAGCCACAAAGGTGGCAGTGATGATGATGATTTCTTGTGTTTGAGAGTGCAGAATGTGAATTGCCACAGTGGTTGGATAAACTGTTTTCCCCACACTTTGCGCTGCCATTTCTTACCTTTGGTCCGGAATTCCAGCAATTGTGTGAGTGGGCTGTATCCTGACAGGCTCTCTGCCCTGTGACAGATGAGTACTGCACCATGTGAGCTGTGAAGAGCGGGGTTCCCACTTGCTCCTGAATGCCCTGCCCAGATCACCCCCCCCCCACCCCCCCGTTGCCTGGACTCAGAACTGCACACCCTTGCCTGGTGGAGGTGCCATGCCCTCTGCCCCTCTTGCTGATCATGAACTAGGATGTAGGCAGAATAGATTTAAATGAGTTTTAAATGACCCCTCCCCACGCACCCCAGTTGGTCCTGCTGTTCTGCCAACATGGTGCAGCAAGTGGGAGCTTTGGAAGCAGCTGGCTGGTACACAGTGGCTGTGGTTCCTAGTGCTCTGGGCTCTTTGGTCTTGTGTCGCATGAGTCAGAACCACTGGGTCTGCTGGTTTTGTGCCAGAGGAGAAACTGTTAGAAACACTAATTTTCTTGCCCTTTATTTACCGCACTTCCACTCGACTCTAAACCGCCATCCCGAGGCAGCTGGAGGAGCGGGTGTGAACATGCCCACTCAGGCCTCCAGCAAGAGGAAGAAGCTCTCATTAAAAGGGAGGTGGAGTGTGAGGGGTGGGGGCAGTCATATAAAAATGATGAGCCATATGCCAGAATACGGTTGTGCTGCTGGACTGTGTGTGTGCGTGTGCGCGCGCGCGCACATATGAAAGGAAGTAAATATCTCATCAGCATCCAAAGTACTAAAAAATGACGGACTCTCGCCACACATCTACCTGGTGTAAGGTGTCAGTTTTAATTTTCATCCACAGTCTGTACAAGAAATATTTGTTTAAAGAATGTAGAAAAGTTTAAAATGGTGATGATGAGAATAAGGCTGGGTTTGAATTGCTGCAGTAGAGAATACTGTAAACAGGGTGTGGTGCTGATCCTGGTCCTGGAGAACCGTAGGTCAGTGTTCTTCATTGCCTCGACTTCAAAACCTAGGAGAGGAGGTGCACATGTGTTGGTTTGGGCCCTGACCTCCATTCACAGGCCTCCTCCACAGACTGGTCAGAAATACCCCACCAACACCAGCACCATTCGACAGTGCTTAAACTGGGCTGCACTCCGCGTGCAGGAAAAGTGACGCACATACAGCCCTCCTGAAATAGGAGCAGCACAGAGAGGGGGAGCGGGGGAGCAACAGCAGGAGCCGTGGTAAATAATCAACAGCGCTTCCCGCTGGCAGGAGGAGACAGACAGACGGTGCAGGCGCTCCAGAGCCTTGCATCATCCCTGACCTCATTAGCGCTCCTCTTCTATTCACATCATCTCTTTGGAAACATTTCCCTTTCGCCCCCACTATCCTTTTTCCCCTTTTTCCCCTCAATTGACCTGGGGAATAAAGGCCCTGGAATGAAAGGAAAAGGCAGCTTAAGGAGGTGCTTCACTGCTATTATGGAACCAGGTTTTTATAGGATTTAGATCAGGTTCAGCATGAAAGGACTGGTTAGTGGTTTTTCTTTTCCTCTTTATGAATAAAAGGCACCTGTTTGTAAACGGTCCTAAAAAGCTGTACTGCTCAAGTGTTTGTTTTTCCCCCCTCTCCCTGTTGTTGAATTGTAATGTGCTGTTAATTATTACCAATGTATTATAACAAACTTTGAGTGCTGCCCCCTTGTGGTGAATAGGAGAAAAAGATAATTGTATCCTAAGTTTATGTATTAGTTTATTGGAACATTTACATACATTAGCTAAAGTACTCTCTGCCAGGTGTTCTTCCAGAAATAAAATTATTGTTCTTCAAGACCTAGAAAGCAGAACCGTGCTTGCTGAAACAGTACCACAAATGTGAGGCTCATCCAAATGAACAAAGAATGGGTGGCTTGGCATTTGGTGAGGGTTAAACATGGAAGTCAAAAAGAACTCATAATAAACAGTCGTCACACACACCAGACACAAGTTTTTATCAGATGTGTGTCTGACAAACCTGTTTCTTCTGCAAAGGAGAAAAAGGAAGAGAAAATGAGATGCTTTGCTGTTTTTTTTCATCAGGCTAACATCAGTGTTAGACCAACATGTGCAATTAGTAGTTACTGCATATTGTGGTTGTTTGTGTAGGGGGGGGGTCCACTGCAGTGCAGAGATGCCCCCCTCCCCTCCCCCGGGCTAGGGGAAGGTTTTTGTTACTGTAGAGACTAATGGATCATGCTTCAGCTTAATTTGTAAGAGGCCACACAGTGCAGATCTTTATAAACAAGAGGTCACTTTGTTAAAACGGTTTTTATGATGGTAGCCTGTCAGAAGCCTTTGTCAAAAAAAAGCAAATGAATTTTTTTTTTTTAAGGAATTGTGTAGGAAAATGGAATTTTGCAATGGCTTTTTTTGGGAAAGTGCATTCATATGTCTTTATAGATCTCTCTCTCTCTCTCTCTCTTTCATATACACATACATACATATATATATATATATATATATATATATATATATATATACACAGACACACACACACACACACACACACACACACTTTTCAAATAGGTGATTGGGCGGATGTAACACAAAGTGAGTGGTGGGATCTGATCAGCTGGAAATGGAGAATCACTCACATAACCTCCTTTTCTCTTGGTGTGAACACTGGCCTACTTTCCAAGTTGCCATCTGAAGAGATGTGCTGTGCTTCCGAGTTTCCTTCCTTCCTGCATGCTTTAACTGTCTCTGCAGCTTCCTCAAAAATGATCACCGGAAAAGCATTTCTACTGAATGCAGGGGTCATGTGTTCATATACAGAAGTCCTTTTTATTTGATTGCTTTTTGTTCTGTAAGGTTTGGTTGTTCATTTATGTGAAGTACTTTATGATAAGCATGATTATTTAGAGTAAATGTGATGAAGTTGACCAAGAATCTTTGTGTATGTGCCTACAGTCCAGCGAATTGGACGACATTTTGGACGACCTGCAGAACCAGCACCAGCTGTTCCCAGACACGCGACCTGTGTCCCTGCCAGCTGCCATGGACAAGCAGTCCATCATCAATGACATCCTGCAGATCACAGGGGAAGGTGGGGCTGGGGGTGGGTCCAGTGCTGAGGCCATGGTGCAACAGAAGGCCTTTCCCAGCATGCCTCAGGGTGGTGAGTACTCCCTGCACTGCATACACCTTCTGAGTGAAGCCCTCTGCCACTGACCAATCATCTCTCATAATACATGCCATGCTTTCAAACCTCTACCAGATTTCCCCTTACCAGTTCTGTTCTCATTCAGAACCAAGGCTAGACTGTGTGTGTGTGTGTATATATAGAAACATACGCTTCGCAGGGATCTCCTGCCCGACAGCTTGAAACTCCCGCTCTGGATTTACAAACCATTTTATTGACTCCTAGTATGTTTAACAGCCTACACACACCTTAATGTGATGGCACTATTTAACAGCTTACCTCACACCTGCAGTGAAATGCACTGTAGTCTAAACTGCATCCATGTAATAACTGCCGCTTCTCCATGATGGAACCTCAAGTACAACACCAAGTGTATAAATATTTAGATGCTGCCCCACCTTGTTAAAACTGCTCATTAAAGCTCTTTTACAGTGCTGAGTTTACAGAGAGGGTTGCTAGAGGAGTGATGTGATTTGCTATAACAGATCAGGACCCTACAGTGCTACACCTTAAGGAATGTGTGCTATGTGAATAAACAGCATGTTTAGCCATGTAAGTGCATGTGACTGGAAGAGAGAGCGTAAACTGAGTGAGTAGATACCAGTGGTGTGTTCTAATTCGGGTCCTACCACTGTTTGTATCTCCAGGCTTCAGCGGCTCAAGGATGGGGCAGCCAGGCAGGGGTCCCCCAATTCGTAGTGTATCCCTGGACATGAACTTGACACCTCAGACCTCAGCCAGCCCTTTCCCCCCAATGAGGAGCAATGCACCCTACCCAGTTATGCAGCAGGGAATGATGGGAAACCAAGGCATGATGGCAAACCAGGGCAATCTGGTGAACACAGGTGAGTCAGTGTTCAAAAGTGTACATTCTATTTTAAATAATTAATATGTTCTTTACACAGTCAAAATAGCTAAAATAAAAAAAACACTGTTGTACCTCCTTTACATTGTTCATTTTAGTTGTCCTTGATGATATGATTGTTATGTATGTAATGTTATCCATATTACTAAGCAAATTAGTGCTTCCTGGAAATTCATTTAAGAATCCCTATGCCTGGCTCCCAGGATGTTTTTCTGCTCGGGTGGTAGGGGTTGTGTGCTGTCCAGTGGAAAACCAAAAGGCTACCCCAGTTCAGCTTTATCTGACAAGAACAGATATTGGAAAGTTCCTTTGAGAAACCCTACCACCACCATTGCCACTGTGATAACACCACCCTCCAAGGACATACAAAGCTCTGTTTGAAGAAAACACATACACACATATGACTGTCATCACTGACATAGGGGTTGCTAGCAGGTGTGTGTGTGTGAGAGAGTGCGCGCGTGAGCACATTCTGGCAGTTTCTAGGAGAACACTACAAGAGGGTAGATATGCTGATGAAAATGCCGTATCACTCCCAGCTTTGGGTCTTGTTTCACCGATGTATAACCCTATGGGGGCACGTTGTTTCCAGGGTTACCTATGCAGCCTTGAGTGCCTCTTTTTCAGTGCCTGTAGCACTCCCTCACCAGGCTGGTGTGCGCACGCGTGTACACACACACACACACACACACACACACACACACACACACACACACACACACACACAGGTGGCAGTGATGAGAGAGGTTGGAGGTGTATCCCCAGATTAGGACAGGCACTCTGGTTCTTTCTCTTGCTCACTCGCGCGCTCTCTCTCTCTCTCTCTCTCTCTCTCTCTCTCTCTCTCTCTCACCCCCCTGTCCTACCCCCCTTGCAGGAGTGTTGGGTACAAATGCACCACGAGCCAACATGGCACCTGAGGCCTGGGTTCCACAGGGGGCCTCCATCAACAGTGCCATGGGTCAGCCGCTGCAGCAGGGTATGGGGCCTGGCCGCATGGCCCCCAGCACCACAGCAGGTGTCCCCATGCGACCAAGCAGTCAGCCAGCGCCCAGGCAGATGCTGCAGCCCCAGATGATGAGCGGAGGTGAGTCCTGCCATCATCTGGGTCACAACAACAGCAAGATGCACCATATGCAGATTTGACATAGGCTCCTTGGGATGTAGTTTGTATTTGTGTTGTGTTTTTGTATTTCTTGTTTAGATCCTTTGTTACAGATTGCCATCGCCAACTCTTTAGTCGTGTGACTATGTTGCCCTTAGTTTTTATGAATGACCTGTTGCTCCTGGTGATGCACCTTCACTCTGCTTCCAAAATCCAGCACAACCAGACCTGGATCTGGGGCTGTCAGGGAACCAGTTCTCTCAGCAGCAGGCACCGCCAAACCAGACTGCCCCATGGCCCGACAGCATGTTGCCCATCGAGCAGGGTCCCTTCTGCTCCCAGAACAGGTAAATTGCTAGGCTCTCAGCAGCCTCCCGCTTGGTCCAGCTGGGGGCAGCGCTCACCTGGTAATGGGGGAGACTGTAACAGCTAAGTAGGTCATTCCTTCTCTGCATCAGTGTAGTGGGTTTGCGGGGCATAGTATGTGTAAAAGAGAGAGTTGCTAGAGTGACATACACACACAAAATGTAATCCCCACCCCTAAATCCCTTGAAACATGGCACAACAAAAGCACAGAATTAGCATGGCACTCTCACATCATGCTCCCTCAATTTAGTCATGCTGCTCTCATAACAGTTGGCGGCACATGTTCTTACACGATCATTGGCTGTCACCAATTAACCAAGTGGAAGGATTCCATTCGAACTCGACTCACCTTGCTACTTCCACTGTATGCCAGTAATATTTGATACGGTGTAACTGGGACCACTGTACTCATTTCCATACCAGATGATTCAGTTCTGTCAAAGCTGCAGGTCTGCATTCCAGAAGACTGGAGGTTTCTGGGGAAAAATGTGGAAATCAGCACTCCAGGGGTTGAATCATGTTTACAGCCTGTGCTCTTGCGCTGCCCATTGGTGGCTGTAAGCTTGGATGCTGAAGGACTCAGTTGGTCATGGTGTCTCACCTATAGCTACTGTAAATGGCTTCTCTTGACCAGTCAGTTGATGGTTGACTTCTGCAACCAGTGCTTAGCTCTCCTGTGCATCATCTCCTGATTGGCTGCACAGAAAGGGTGGCTCTTGTTCCCAGTGCTGAACCTGTGCCTTTGCTCTCCCTGGTCACTACTGCAGGCCTGCATATTGCAACCCCCAGGAGGAGGCGCTGTGTCCCACTGGCACGAGCGACGGGTCCACCGATGAAGGGGCCCTACTGAATCAGCTGTACACGGCACTAAAAGACTTTGATGGCTTAGAGGAGATTGACCGTGCCCTGGGCATCCCTGCCATGGTTAGCCAGGTAAACGACAAGAATTTGCTCATCAGTGCCCCCTGTTGGAGGGCTGTGAGAGGTTACATATCCTGAGGGTTACTTTTCTGCATGTGTAGTATTATTGATGTATACATTTATTCAGTACATGCTTTTCTCCACTGAGCAACATCATTAGGTTTATGTTTTATCCTTCACTGTCCCTAACAATGGTAGCTACACTCCGTACTGCACTGTTACACAGTTAACAGCATATCAGAAGAATCATAGTACTGGATTGTTGTAGGTGAATGTGTTTTGTCCAGCTGCATAGTTAACCGTGTATGTGCATGTTTATCTGCCACCTCATTCCCCTCTACAGGGCCAGGCCATGGATCCAGACCACTTCCCAAGCCAGGACCCTAGCCTGATGCTGGAGCAGAAGCCCTCCATGTACGGGCAGCAGTATGCCCCACCGGGCCCCTTGAACCAAGGCAGCTATGCCTCAATGCAGGAGGCTAGTTACCATGCTATGGCAGGGCAGATCGGCCAGAGACCTGGATACCCGCTACTGCGCATGACAACACGTCCAGGTCTGAGGCCGCCTGCTGTGGTGCCCAACCAGCCTAACACGCTGAGGCTGCAACTGCAGCACCGATTGCAGGCACAGCAGGTACCACGCCACTGCTCCATCACTCTTCCACACCATTCCATCATACCTCCATATTACCCTTAATCATCATCTACCCCACAGACTGAAACAAAAAGGAAACAATAGCAACACGATAAATGGTGAAGATGACACATTTGTGTTCCCTTTTTTACATTATGTACAGTAAAAGTGATTTTGTATGTATGGGTCTTAAGCCTGGATTGAAAGGTATCCACAGCAGTTCTGATATTGCTGACTTGGTTTTTGAATTAGATTTTATTGTTTAAAAAATAAGGCTTGGTGAGGAAAAATAGGCAAATTGTCTGTGGCTTCATCATGCATTGTTTATTTTTCTCATTTAAATGAATGGTAATTAAGAGTTTATTTTGAGAGTTCACCTTCCAAGTGGATTTTCATGAACAAACTACACTACTTATTTTATCCAAGAGAAGCCTGTTTTTGTTTAACTGATCTCATCTTACAGCAGTGGTGTGTCCAGCTGTGCAACATTTGTATATTTTTGGAGCAGACAAACATGACCTGTTAAAAGCAAGGATTAATATCCTCACTTGATGCTGTAGACAGAGGGTTTTAACAGTTTAAACTGCTGTTGAGCCACATGTTGAGAAGTAGCTTCTTGTAGTGACACATTTGTCTGTAGTTTCTGCTGAGAACAGCTGCCAATCAGTGTAGGTTTGACTGCCACCTACTGGACACCTGGGCTAGTGGATGAGGTTGCACAGATTTGTTTTGTCTGCACAAGTTGTTTTAAATATGTTTAGTCATTTTTTTGCCAACTTGCACCACTTGGGTATTTTGTTGGTTTAATTGTTTATTTAAAAGTTTATTCTATATACCATTTGCACTTCTGCATACTTATTTACTTTAATGCCATATCGGTGCTACTGCAGACCATTGTAATCCATTTTGCCTTTGATTCACTTTAGAACCGTCAGCCTATAATGAACCAGATGGGCGGCGTGCCTAACCTGACCCTACCTCTACGATCCAGTGTACCAACCCAGGTGAGTGGAACCATGTAAAGAGCACAGTAGAGAAGTGCCACTCTACTCTGTACCCTGACAAGTTCTTCTATTGTCTTTTAGCAATATTGAAACGGTTTGTAGGAAAACATTAGTATGAAATGTGGAGAGAAAAAACTTTAATTTAGCTATTCTTTAAGTGACACATTCTGCATGGTCAACTTGTATGTTGAGAGCTGCGGTGAAGCTCAAAGAAAGACATTTTGTTTGTGAAAAATCCATGAAATCACCCACCCACCCTGCAGAAATGCATTTTACATCCACAAGGTTGTGGAGGTGTCTCATTATTGCTGTATTCAGTTGTGTTATGTTTGTTTCATTATTCTTGAAGTCATTTATGAAACGTTGTGCAGAGCAGCAGATGCATACAGCAAATAAATGCTGTCTCAGCTCAAACAGTGTTGGCATGATTCCTGTGACATGTCAGCATTTGGCTATGTTTTGTGTGCACAGAGTTGCATTCCTCTTGAACCCTTGTGTCAATGTATTTGATGCAGATGATATTAAGAACACCTCAACGTGAATGCCCTATTTATGTGCCCATTATTCTCTTGCTTTATTTCATGAAGTCCAAATGTGCACAAAGCACAATGAGTGATGTCTTAATTATCCAGTTTTCTGTATTGCACAATAATGTTGTTGTTTTTAATGCATATTAACTGACTGCGCGGCATTCAGGAGTTCAGGTACATCGAGTTAAACTGGGACAATTTAACCATGGTAAAATGTGGGCCACAGTCACTGTAAATCATTAATGACACTGAGACTGTGTGACTGTTATAGGAGACTGCAGAGTCACTTTTGGACATCTTACTGTTAGTTCTACAGAATAAAAGTGTAAAAATGGGAACGTGTGCAGCCCAGTTGGGTTTTTACAAGAGGGGCACTCTGCCTCACTTTAGTCAAGTCTCTGCTCTCACACATGCACGTTGCCCATGTGTCGCCACAGGGAAACATCAATGCCCAGATGCTGGCACAGCGGCACCGTGAGAACCTGAGCAACCTGCTGCGACAGAGACAGCTGGAGCACCAGCAACAGCGACAGCAGCAGCAACAGCAGCAGCAGCAGCAGCAGCAAAGGAGCATGTTGATGAGGGCACAGGGCCTCAACCTTCCACCCAACATGGCGGCTGCGACAGCCATGCCAGGCACAATGGGAACCTCTCGGGTCCCCCAAGCCAGCCCTCAGCAGTTCCCCTTCCCGCCAAGCTACGGTACCGGCCTGGCATCGCCGCCACCCTCCACCAGCCCCTTCTCCCCTGTGTCCCCCAGCCTCCCCGCGCCTCAGCTCCTCTCCCACGGCTCCTTGCATGGCTCCCCGATGAGTCTGGCTAACCAGGGAATGATGGGAAACGTGGGAGGACAGTTCGGGGCTGTAGTGCAGCACAGTACCTTCCAGTTTCCCAGCTCAGGTACTGCATCCTTTCCGAGTGCCTCTGTGTTACCTTACCCCTACCCTGAGTCTTTCACCACCCCCCCAAAAAAAAGTCACAGGGTTGTGCAGGCTTACCAGAACAACTTCATTTCAGACTTGGACCACTTGACATAACAGTAGCACAAAAGAGCCTTTGAGCCTACAATACTGCTAATTTTCTTAGTCAGTGTGCATTGTCACCAGTTATCATATTTTCATAGAAATAAGTTCTTACATGCCTTTTGCATCTTTTTATATAGAGGCAGCAAGTGGCATAGTAGCTAAAACCACTGCAATTCACTTGAGGGATCCAGGATCAAATCCCAAATCGTGCTGTAGTACCCTAGGGCAAAGTAGTTAAACCTGAAATAATAAAATTAGAATTACCTTTCTGTATTAAATGGATGAATAAGTGTAAATGGATTTGTAGCTTTTGCACTAAACTAACATTTTAAGTTGCCTTGGAGAAAAGTGTCTGCTCAAGGGATAATAAAAAAAAAACATATATGAAGAATAATCAATCATTGTCCTAATGAAAAATACAACTTATTATTATTGTCAAGGAATGTAGAAACTGTAAAGACAACTTGTCGCCACAAGATGGCAGTTCATGAGCACATGTTGAGCGACCTACAGAAGTAGGTAGTTGTACAGAGGCCACTTTTTTGTCTGGAGTGACATCACGACAGCAAATGGTTAAAAGTGTCACTTCGAAAAAGCGGTCGTCTCTGTAATGGCAACTGAGGCAACATCACTGTAAACTGACGCCACCTCCTGCAGACTGGTGGAATCTGATAAGCCTGTGAGTCGCCCCATGTTATCATATGTGTCACGTGTTTGACACCCTGTACCTCCCACTGGACACACTCACTGGCTGGGGGGCTTTTCCACTCTATGAGGGGCCACTGGGTTCTGTGAGGGTACATTTGGTCTTGTTTTTGACCACACGGTCACCCCTGCATGCGCTCTTCCACCTGTAGTGCCTGCAGAGCTGCATGATGTTGACACTGATTGTAACACACTGCATGCTGTTATGTTAACTGTGTATGTGAGCTTCCTCACCTTTGTCCCCTTCCCTGCTGAGAATAGTCCCTAGGGGGTCTGTTTTATTTCAGATTCAAATGGGGACAAAAGCCAAATTGTTGGAACTGAGTATCTGTGACACCTTTCATGAAGTGTGGCCTTTGTTATTGGGCCAGCAGGTAGTGTAGCACTTAGGAACATGCACCTGGAAACAGAAGGGTGTGGGGTTGAACCTCACTCCTGTTGTAGTACTGTCAATCAACGTACTTAGCCTGATTTGATAACAGTAAGAATTTCCTGCTGTGCAAATAGATCAAAAACTACAGAAAAAAGTAATATTAATACTGCACATTTCTTACACTTTAATCTGTATTTATAGCCTTGAAATGTGAAAACTCCATAATAAAAGAATGAATTGGGTTCCTTTCCTCACAGTGGCAGCGGTGTATGTTCTCACCTGTGTGAGTGCAAGCGACACACTCCTGCCAGAAGTATAAACTGGTATACATCATGGTAGAGTGATCTATAGGGACGGCTTTGGCGTGTGTGAGCGAGAGATATTGGTGTCTATACCTGCTCACACCTCCATGTGTCCTGTGTTTGCCCCACCCCCACTCCAGGAATCAGTCAGCAGCCTGACACGGGTTTCTCAGGAGCCACCACCCCCCAGAGCCCCATGATGTCCCCCAGGATGGGCCACGCCCAGAGCCCCATGATGCAGCAGCCTCAGGCCAACGCCCCCTTCCAGCCATCATCAGACATGAACGGCTGGCCACAGGGCAACGTGAGCGGGAACAGGTGAACCTCCCACACCCCACACAGAAATACACAGGCATACACATACTGCCTTCTTTGTACCCTGTGTTAGAGCTGTACACACTAAAGTAAGTAGTCCCCACCCTGCCTCACTAGTCTGTGGAGAGGAGAGCCAGTGGATTAAATGGTCAAGTGCACGTTGAGGACACCTTGACTGACAGAACTGCAACCATCTGATCCAATCTTGCTGTAAACCATGCCCCCTACAATGCATGCTGAGTGGAATATGATGAATAGCACCACTCTGTCATTTCTGGAGTGCTGTCTCATGGTGTGTACCTCAGAGGACGGTGCTTATTTTCACTCTGTCCGGTTAGTGTCTGTGCCATGTTTCAAGAAGGAGATCTAAAACTGCGATAACTGGACAAACTTAATAATGGAGGGAAATGTTATGGTAAAACCTACAAAGAGTAAATACTGTGTAACCAAAAGAAGAATTTGGTACAGAGCGTTTTCCACATAGTGCTTAGAGCCGTCACCTTGCAATCAAAAGGACCCAAGTTGAAATCCCTGTTCCTGCTGTAGTAGCCTTCAGCAAGGTATTTACCTGAACTGGTTCAGTAAAAATTGCACAGCTGTGGGTAAGGGATTGTAAGTAACTTAGTGTACAAACCTTCCAGTGTAAATTGTCTTGGTTGAAGACCAAGGTGACAGATAATTTAATAAATAGAAGCAGTAATAAGAATATATGCTCAAGTGCAGAAAAGTTTGCTTCCAACAGTGTAGTCACACTATCTGTGAAAGGTTGACGACATGATTCCTTCCTCCTCCTCCTTCTCCACGACAGCATGTTCACGCAGCAGTCCCCGCCACAGTTTGCGCAACCGTCCAGCACCGGCATCTACAGCAACGGCAGTACCATGAACATCAGTGTGTCCATGGCCGCCAGCTCCAGTGGCTTGAGCAGCATGAACCAGATGCCCGGGCAGATGAGCGCAGCCCCCATGACCTCGGTGCCTACGTCGGGTCTGTCCTCGATGGGCCCCTAGCAGGTGAGGATGCTGCATATGAGGATTGACGTTTTCCACACAGCATATGCAAAATAAGGATGTCAGGATTATGTAATATTAGTGCTGTGGATCTTAAATTATTATGAGCAGCAGCGTGGCACAGCCCACAGTCCAAGGATACATCTTTCACATGAACTGGTGACTCACATTGCCTTTAGTTTGTGACTGCATGACTGCAGAGTGTTTAGTGTATTGAGAAAAGCATCTAAGGGAATACCTTTTAAGCAGCACCTTCTGCATCCCACTTTGCAGAAACTCTTCTTGAGTTGTTATAATGTCAGGGGTACAGATCGGTAGAGGTTAATTGTCTCCCTTTAAAAGTGAAATAACAGGCCTCCTCCTGAGGCTCAAACCAACAGGCAGCTTTGTTAACTACTAGGTCACGTGCAGAAGGGGGTATGGGCCTTGTGCGGAATGAGAGGGAAGGCATGTAATGCAGTCCGAGTGGGTTTCAGCAGTTTAATGAGAATAAAGCTTTAATGACCGTCTCTGGAGCAGAATGCCTTGGGGGTACATAGGAGCACAATGTTCTCACCTGATTTATGGAATAGATTTTTGTTTACTTACCCCATTACTTGTGCAGGGCCTTGGTAGGGCCTAAGTGTGTGGGTGCACTTAATTGAGCCAATTTCAGGACAACCAAGTAGTGAATAATTTACCCTAATTACCTTATGTAATTCTACATCTGAGAGTAACGGTGCTGGACTGACTTTAACCCTGAAGTCAGCGATGTAATTAGTACTGTGCACTTAGCGGGAGACTAATTTGTATTTCTACGCACCCCAGCAGCGTTTTAAAGGACGCCTCGTAGACCACCAGACCATTAGTGGACATATAGCAAACATAAATGGAACTGGAGGTTGCTGTCATCTGTGGGTTTCTTCTGTTGCACATTGGACACACTGGATCCTCGTTTCTGAATTTTGAAAATATCGATGTTTTCATATAAATATTTTTTGAGCCCCTAAAAAGAATAGAATAAATTCATCTAATTTTTAGGTGTTTGTGAGTGTTGGTGACCACAAGCAAGATGATGGCATAAACATGTGCAGTGTTCATCAACTGGTCAACAATAGCCATTAAAAATGACTTCATCAAGGTGGGTTTTTTTTCCCTCAGTAATTTAAAATGAGGTTTGATGGGGCTCAAAAAATAGTGCAATAAAAATCTTACTGACTTAACAGAATCAGATTGTGGGACAACTGTAGTATTAAGGTTCTGTTAATCGTGACTTAGCAGAAACAATTTTAACTTACAAACTATATGAGCTGAAACAGACTTGCAGTCCTGGTTGGGTTTGTAACCACAGCAAGTGGTGTCTTTCCTCTCTTTCTGCCTTCCTTGAGCCTCTTACACCACCACAGTCAGTATGCATGGAGTTCAGGAAGGAGACTGGCTTGCAGCTCTGTTGTTATAAAATCACCAGATTCCTTTGTTAGTCAGACAGATCACACACATTGTGTGATAATGCTTATTGAGTATGTTTGAGGGGAAAAAAGTTAGAAAAGTAGGCATTGATGCCCTTTTGATAAATCTCTGATGTGCTGACCTATGACACCTAGTGTGTGATGGTGTCTTCTCTGTGAGGAGCCATAAAAGCTGTACCCATCTCCCAGCAAGTTCCCAACTCTCACTGTACATTGTCACCAGTGCAAAAGCCACACTGCTGTACTGCTGCTACGAAAGCTTTTAAGCCTCGTAAAATTGTATGAATATTTAACCAAGAGATAGCGTTTTCAGTGTGCACGTTTCTCGTGAGGCGGAGGAGGAGTTTTCACCCCACGAGCCTCAAGACTTCTGTCATTCGATTTATCTCCATGAGCAGTTATTGGTGCCAGTAAATAATTTAGCCCTTGGCCATTAGCGAATATACAGGGGCATGACTATTGTAGAGTAGCTGCAGTAAAATGCTGCAGTTGTCCTGACCTCAAGTGTTTTACTCTCGACAATTGCTTGTTTATGTTAAGAGTAGTTACAAACATCTCAATTATTCATTTAGCAGATGCTATACAAAGTGGCATAGAATTCAGGGGGCACAAAAATGCCCTTCCGAACAGACAAAATTCTAGATACAACCACGATTTTCCAAGCACAGTCAGTTTGACTTTTTTTATTTGATTGCTTTGTTTTAATTGGAATACTTCTGCTAAGATATTTACATAAGTAGCTGCCTATAGAGTTGAGTCAGATGGTAAAAAAGACTATCGTGACCGATGGTGTAATTTTTGCAACTATTAAGAGTTCTTTAGTGATTGGAAGGATTCAGCAATTCTCAGGGACAGTGGGGCTTTGTTTCTCCACATCAAGGCAAAAAGCAAAAGCCACAGCTCTTGGATTTCAACCCCCAGGTAGTGTGACCATGAAGTAGCCAGAAGTGGAGCCTCCAAGCACAAGTGTGTGCCTATTGTGGTGCTGATCCTTTGACTAGGTCATAACCAGAGTCTTGAACTTTACCTGCAATGTTCTTTCATGTTTAGACACAGCTGACATCTCCTAAGCTAAGAAAATGTGGAATGATTCTCATTGGTTTCTTTTCTCTCTTGTGTCCCTGCAGAAGTATTGTTGACCTCGGCCGTCCAGAGGAACATCAATCTCCCTGTCCCCCCCACCCCACCCCCAGCCATGCTTTGGTTGCAGCTTGTCGCAAACTGGGATGCAGCAAAACCCCCAATCACCGTACAGTCAGAGAAGCAGCGGCCATCTCGCCAGACCCGCGGGGGCGGTTCTTAACTCCTCCACGCCCCATTCCCATTTGACTGGCAGATCCCTGCTCACTCCTGCCCCCCTTGTGCTTATGCGCTCAGAGCCAGTCAGTCTTGTTCAACTGCATTCACCTTAGTGTGACTTAGGCTTGCCCCGAAGGACGCACCACTAGCGGCTTTGGGGTCCGTGTCAGATGAATGTATTCCTTTCTGAGGACGATGATCACGCTCTTCAATTTCATCTCCTCACTTGTGCGCCACACACTAGATCTGCTTCAGCCACGCTCCGTGTCAGGCAACACGCCGAGGCCCTCATCACATCTCGTTTCTCGATCGTCCTCTAAATCTGACCTTTTTTGCTTTTCCTCTTTGGCTTTTTTTGTGTGTGAGAATAAGATATATATAGAATTACATTTAATGATTTCTAAATTAATGTTGTGAAAGTAACACAAATGGTTTGAAGAGCTTACACGACACTGTAAAATTGTGGAAATGGTTTGTATTATAAAACTAATCTAGTTTAAAGAGGTTTATAGTGTATTAAATTAAGTTTTATTCATATGTATAGTTTTTTTTTTCCTTTTTTAAAGTAGTTTAGACTATTTGAAGAAAGATGACATTGCTGGCCTAAAAGGGCACATTTTGTTTAAATCCCACAATGGTTCCCATCTGAAATATTTCAAATGTCAAAAATGCACATTTCTGTTATTGCTCAACAAGTTGTTCAAAAATGTATTTGAAAAGGATTGTTTCTTGCAGTTAGACAAAGGGGAATATGAGAAAGTTGTATATATTAATTAAAATGTCCTGGTTTAAGTTTTTTTTTTTCTTTTTTTTGCCCCCCCCCCCCCCCCCCCCCCCCCCCCCCCCCCCCCCCCCCCCC
>UFQX01000107.1:990791-1061401 GCA_900497675.1 Arapaima gigas
GGCCCTTTTTCTTTAGGCGACCCCCCCCCCCCCCCCTTTACTCCAGCAGGTACCTTGACCTCCGCTCTTCTCGGCAAGATCACGCCAACGCAGCAGGATTTTCACACATTTCCTTAGGTGGTGTTTGTTGTTCCTGAAGAGCCAGCCATATAAATGTAGACAAAGCCAAATTTCCTTGCCTTCTGAATTTGACATTGCAAATGTTCCCCAGAGGAGGGGATGTGAACTCGCATGACAGTTTTTTGCAGTTACCGCAGATTTCCTGAACAGGGACCCCATTGAAGTCCTGCTTCTACTGAAAGCAGCCTTCAAGGTAAGGTACTGAGTCCCGGCGATGCGAAGAAGCCGCCAGCCCTCGTCTCTCAATTGTTGAGTTTACCATACCAAGGACTTTTGGATGTAGCGAGAAGAGCATGGACTCCCTGGGTTTAAGACTTGGCATCATTAATGTACATGTGAAAATACTGTGACTGTGAGAACGTACCCGTTCCAATGCGGTGAAACTTCAGCCACAGCTCCAAACAGTGGCAACTATCTTTTCCCTTCACCTGGATATGCAGGTATATGATTCAGGAACTGTGGCTGAAAACATTGCTTTGTTTTTTTTTTTTTTTTTTCCCCCCGCCCCCAAAATTGTCATAATGCGGAATGTGACTTTGCTTTTGCCCCATTTCCCCTTTTGATTCAGTGCAAACCACATTTTCTGCTGTACTTGGAAAGCAGCTGTCATTCATGTGAACTTGGCCAACAGGATAAATACTATCCTTTACAGAGCAGTTTGTATCTTTATACTGTGTATGGATCACTATCCTTTAAAAAAGTCAAATTCATGGTGTTCTAAAACAATTGTTTGGATGAACTGAAAATGAACACATTTTAAAATATCCAGATCCTCTAAAAATAGCCAAGCTTATAACACTCTTTGCAAAATCCAAAGATTTCAGTTTTAAATGAAAACGTAAGCCATGAAGTATAGGAGTGGTGTTTCATCACCCTTTTATAGTATTTGTACCTGGGCAATAGTGACTAGGAGAATGGAAACTATTTGCCTATAAACTAATATCAATACAGGCTTTGGTGAAATTTGCAGATTTGTCTCTACTTTTCTGTTTTAAGTTTTAAAGATTTTTGGAAGAACTTGATTTCTTTTGTATAGTCTGCCAATTTCTTAGAGCTAAAATGCAAGAACCTTGAAATGCTAAAACCTAGCATAATGCCTTAGATCTGTTTTTTTTTCTTCTGTCCTGTACAGTACTACGAGGTTGTCTGTTGTATTATATTTGTATAGTGGATTGTGTACAGTACTGAGTGAGTGCAGCAGCACTCCACGTGTCCCCTTGCTGGATCCGGACCTGTCAGACACCCCTCATCTCCCACGTCTTATTTTATCAGTTTTGTGAGATATATTATTTGTACAATTGTTCCTCATTTACTGTTTTGTGGGGCTACTGGGGTGGGAGGGGGAGAGGACGCAGTGGTAAAATCTAAGCAATATGTAAATTAAAATGGACTTTCCAGAGAAAGCTTACAGTGTTGCGGGTTCTGAGATGTATTTTTTCCGCCAGTTGTATTGTTCACATTAAACCTCACTTTGGTCACCTGCATTGATGTTTGTAATGTTAGCGTGAGCCTTTTATGCAAAGTTAGATATACCGAGAGCAATTTAAACACATTTATGCAAGTTGTTGACTAATATTGCTTTGCCGATTGCTACTTGCTATTTGATGTTAAATAATACTGTTGTAAATAAAGAATTCTGTTATTGCAATATTTTAAGTAAATGTTCTGATAATTTTACAAGTTTTATTATAATTTTGGGAGGAAACTGAGGACTTATCTTTTGGAGAAATAGTTTGTTTCATCCAGAAATTTCGGTGGGAAAGGATGTTTTTATAGTTTCTTTTCCCAAAGAAAATGCTGTGTCATGTTTCAGGACCTGAAGCATGTTTTTAAAAAAAAAATTTAAAAATTTTAAAAAAAAATGTTTTGAAAAGAAAACCCAAACTAGATTAAATGCAAATAGTCACTTAGCAGCCAGACAATATTGCCATTTTGTTCAAAGGCCGTGTGCAATGGAAGTGAGTAATCCAAGCTGTACAGGGGCTAACAAGACTGCAGCGCACAGTCTTGACAACCATTCTGTTCAACGACAAAATGATTTCATTAGATGAGCTCATTTAAAAAATGTATTAAAATAACCATCATGGCTTATGACTTCACCTACCACCAGCTGTCCAAATACATTCTCCTTGCTGGTTAGCTAAAGAACAGCAGTCCCCTGACCGTCTTCCCCCCTCACCGGCATTCAGGCTGTATTTCCCTTCCAGGTAGTAAGTTTTCCTTGTTGTTAATTTTCTCAAACCAGAAACAAACTTTGAAAAGTGTCGTGTGAGTGACAAGTTCAGGCTGCACACATCTATGTGTAAAATGGTTGCTCCATTACCTGCCCATTTAATCATACTTGAACTGCATACCCTGCAGTTGTAAACACTAACCAATAGTGTGCATAATACTGTATATATAAAACAATTCAGTTTAACTACTTTTCTCCAGGTTACAGCAGCAGCAGAAGTGCTTAGGAGCTCTTATGCTGCTGGACCAACTGCAGCTGAGCTCCAAGCAGCCTAGATCCCTCCCAACTTCAAGGTTCACTTTCACTTTGTCATTGTGCCTTATAGAGATATACAAGAAAGAACAAAATGTAGTTCCCTCTGGACCACAGTGCACAATACACCAAACAGACAGCATGACAAAGGACAAGACAAAATAAGGCAGCTGGTAGAAGAACGAGCTTCTAATGAGGTAGTTTGTAGGATAGGATAAATACCAAATGAAAATAAGTGGTATTTACAGTAAGGTGCAGCAGTGCAAACCCCCCCCCCCCCCCCCCCCCCGCCCCACGGGGTGCGCTACTGAGCACAAACCAGAGCTTTCCCACGTGCGGAAACTGTGTGCGGAGAGGATCGAGGNTAATGTATATACCAGAACACCAAAGTGTCTGATATTGGCAACTGCACTACTTGACAGTTATAACTTCTTTATCCATCCTTTCCATCTATAATTTAAAAAAAATTACAGTAAATATTTAAAACAACCATACTTACACTATAAATAGTCCATAAAATTCAAGTTAAACAAGCGCAAACTCTGCATGAGGAACATGGGTAAACCAATAAGAAACAAACCTTAAGGCTCTAAAATAAAACTTTTAAAGGAAACTTACTGGCCGACTCCACTATGTAAGATGGGCCGTCCCACGGCTTGTTCCCAGGGTGCTGCCATATTCAAACAAACGCACTCAAACGAATACAGTGCCTTGAAGAAGTATTCAGCCCTCTAAACTGTTTTCAAATTTTATTGTCTCAGATTCTAAACTTACAATATATTAAAGAACTTTTTGCTTTTAATTTTTCACTTTCATTCACTGTACATTGTTAAATTAGTAAATAAACTTAGATACACAATAATCTATATTCACTGACTCCCACATGCAACTAAAAATTACATAAAGATGTTAAAAACACAAAGATAACATAAAACATACAACACTAAAAACATTAGTTAAATGATGCGTGCCGTGACCCGTGCGATTATAAAAATGTGTGTAAATAAATATGCACATTCTAAAGAGTTATTTGACAGATTATAGTGCAAATAGACAGGAGTGGTGGTGGACGGTGGTGGTTGTGGTGATCAAGATTTCAGCAGTCAAAATGTGCGACATTTTCTGCTGATCGTGTTACTTATGCAGGAGGTCCTTCTGGAGTAAATGCAGTACCAGCGTAACGTGCGAGTACAACCTGGGCAACACCTGTATGGGACAAACCGGACCCAAGCGTGGAAGTAAAGCAAACGTGTCCTACATCTGTGGGAACTGCTGCGGAAGAGCTGGGGAATCATTCACCCTCAATTCCCCCATCAAACGTGCTCACCAACTTCGTCTCCAAAAAAGGCGTACTCAGACTTTTGCCTGGTGACGTAAACAGTTCGGCTGGAAAGTCTGGAGTTAGTAACTATTTTGTTTTTAACCTTGTCGCGGAGTTACAAAATAAAATGCAATGGTGCATTTTACAGAGAGGTCAATACCGCACACAGTTTATAACTAAAGCACAGGTGGAGTATCTCTCATCACCAGTTGCGTAATAGCAGACAAGATATATTTTCAGGAACCATTTACCCAGTACAGGGTGACACTGATTTAGAGCACAGAGTGAAAAGCATGGTACACCCCTGGGTGTAATGTGGGACAGTGACAGGGCTCCCACATCACTTGAAATCCCCAAGGTCCCCTGAAACTGGTGCCCAGGAATACACCAGTGCACCTCGAGGGCAGAGTTGAAGCCCCAACGCGACCCCTGTGAGATCCCACCCGCCACCTCGCTGCGCCCAAATTATCAGTAATTCATAACGATGTCAAAAAGATAACATCCAGCCAGGTCCAGTGCAACCAGTTAGACCAGCACTGGGAAAGGACGTGTGAGATAAAGCTTGTGTTTGGGATGTGTCACCACAGGGAAGGGCTTTAGCAGCATGTCCCTCTGTAAGCCGAAACTGAGGCTTAGTGACTCGGCGTCACCAGTAAACCAGGCGCCCAGGAGAGGGAAGACCGGCCGTCTGGTGAGCTTCTCTTCTTTTAAACGCTCTCCATCTGATATTTCTGAGATGTCATCTGTCCTCAGTTCTTTCCCTGCCTTTGTTTTACTGTACTGTTGTCTTGTACCTTGTCTTCTGCTTAATAGTGTGTCTATATATACAGTGTCTATGCATATAAATATAATTCGTGATGTATAATACACAAACAAAATTATATGTAGTTATATAATTTATACATATATATGTATAAATAATATTTATATATTATATTTTATATAATTTTTTTGTCTGTGTTTGTCTGTGTGCTATAAATCACTAATATTAGAATTTCCCAAGACCTGCAACTAGATATATTAGAGTTCATTAAAGCAAAATTCAATGGTTTAATCATTTGAGCATTTGTCTATTTTCTTCATTCTTAATAAGTAATAATAATAATAATAATAATAATAATAATGATACACGCTTGTTAACCTTTGTATTGTTTACATCTTGGATTATTAAGTTTTTGCATTATTATTATTATTATTATTATTATTATTATCATCATCATCATCATCATCATCGAAAGCTGTAGATATTTTCAAAGAAATACACACATTTAACTAATTTTTTAATTCTTCTTTTGTTAAGCAGCGGTACGAAACCGATGGAAAAACACAGGTTTCGATTTTCTCCCTTGTAAACATACAAATTTTGCAACCGGTTACATTCATAATTTTACATTTTAGAGAAATGGTCATATTGTTGAAATATCTTTTTATTCCGTTCGCATAAACATTGGGTATAAAACAGATACATGAAGAAATGTTTTGTTCACTGGCTTTACTGACAAACATGAATAATAAAACAAACTGGTGGAAATGATGGATCTTTACCGTTTTAAAAGACCCCTTCTTGTAATCATATACAATGTAAAATGAATGTAAAATAATGCATGTCGCTTTACACGGTTACATTCCTTAGAGATGAATTTACATTTTTTTCTTTTCAAACTGTTGTGTTGATCGGGAGATAAGCAACATTATTCAACACATTGTTAATTTCCGAACAAAAATGCATTACTGTCGTTTACAATATTAAGTCAATATTATTGGTTACGAGCTTAAAGAAAATTGTCACATATTTCAGTAAAACACATTTTCTAAAACTATAATTGTCTAATTATAAAACTGTCATTTACATGTTTTGTTCCTGTAAATTAAAGGTATTTTTTTGAATACTTTAATCCATTTCGCTTTTAACGAATGTCCAAAAACACTTTTGATTTAAATTTGCATCTATATGTTTTATTTTTATTTAAGTATATCGAAAAAATATTTTGAAGTGACGAATTTATTTTTTTAAAATGTATTTCTTGCAATCTCTTTCTTCCAAGATATTTCTGGAAATTTTCACACTGAATAATTTAGGGGGGGTAAATCACCTCTGCGTCCTATTACCCGAATTTCAGTACCGGCGGTAAAACTGCCAGGTGAATGAGCGCAAATTCGTATTCAGATGGAATCTGCCGGGTGTTTTCACGCTACTCCGCACCGGTTCCCAATCGCGGGTGAAACAAGGTTTCATGGGAGGCGCGCTCCGGGGGCTGATGTCATGTAAATCATAGAGGCGCGGGGGCGTGCGGGGCGTGCGGGGGAGTTTAGTAATAATGATGTGTTAAAGTGCTCTCCCCAGAGGTTCTCACACACTCACACACACACACAGAGCTCGGCCAGCGGCTTAGGAGGGCACAGTCATCACCCGTCGTCCTGAGTCTCAACCCGATTTCGGAGCCGCGAGGAGCCTCAGCAAACGCCAACAAACCGCCGCTCGAACCCCGGACCCAACACACGGCATCGTTTCCGTCACACACTTACACGCTGTTCTCCGCTTCCCTTTCGCCGAACAGCTGCCGGGGCTTTCGAGCACATGGACACGTCCATCTAACTTCTCACTTTCTTCTCTCTCGTCTCAGGTAAATTCACTTTATTTTTACTTTTCCTCGTGCACATTTTAATGCCACGTGGAAGGTTTTAACTTTAGCAAACTGCGCTGGACACAGAAGCCATGCATTCTTACAACAGGGATTTCTGTTTAGATTCAGACGTGTAGTTTAAAAAAGCAGAAGAATCTCGTGGGCGCTGAGTGCGCGTGCCCGCGGGGCCCCTCGCTCGCTCCTGCTGTTGCTGTCCCGCTGTCAAGTCGCTACGCTGAGAAGCGGTGGCCGGGACTGCACGAGGCTCCGTAAGCGCCCACACGACCTCTGTCTCTGACCCCGTGTTCTTCACCCCTCATGTCACGACCCCGGTTACTGACGACACGCAGCCCCGCCCGCGCAGTAATGAAGGATAAAAACACGGTATGTGGGACCTGCACACTTTTTAAACGACGCTCGGTAGTTAGTTTATCTGCTTAGTTAAGGTAAGTGGCAGTGCAGCTTCTAACTTTTTGAAAAGTCGCATTTATCTGAATATTTCCATTTATTAGTCCGTTGCGGGATTAAAGGTGAGTGACAGGGCTCACGCGCACGCAGCCCAAAAATCCCGGCCACTGACACGGGAAGGTTTCTTATTGTCTAAAATTTGTTTTTATTGTTAAACTCAGTGTTCCTTGGTGTCACTTTTTGAAAGGCGCGTGTGTTTAGTGTCCAGTTTCCAAATGTTATGATGTTCTTACAAATCTTTGAGAAAAGCAGTATAATAATCTGATTCGATATGCAAATTCTTAAGAAAGGTACGCAGTTGAACCAGTTAACGTGAGAGAAATAAACAGAGGTAGGACAAATTATGTAAAAATTATTTTTTACATAATTTTTACATACTAGTAGTAAATTTTATTTAATTTTGCGTTTTAATTGCTGACATTATTCACTCTGTGTATTATGGCAGTTTCTTCGTTGAATTCACCGTTTATGTAGTCATTTTTTCCACCTGCATGAAAAAACAAAACAAAGTGAAATCCCAGCTGCTGAGAAAATTATTTTGTTTTGGTATTAATTATTGTTCCACAACTTGGATTGACAAATGCCATTATTTACCACTTTCATAAAGTGATCAATTTATTTTTTTGCATGCATTGTAAGCCAAATCTGTTTTCTAATAGTTTTTTCCATTATTTATTATTATTTTGAAATGGGATAAAACTATTGTGATATTATCCATGTCAAAACTACATAACATAACATGAATTGATGTAGATCATGTATTTTTCCACTTTAGAGTGAACCCACATCTGCAGGGATGTCCTTCATATCAAGCAGTGCGATGATGAAGGAGCACAGTTTCCTTCTGGACCCTTTTAAAGGGAATCCAGGCAGGGTATTGGCTTACTACCCCACCCCAGTCCCTGGACCTCAGCTCATGGACGTCCTCGGGACCACGCGTGGGGTCTTCAATCCCCTCAGGTCTCTGGGTCGCCTGGTTTCGGACACTCCGGCCGCCGTGCCCTTCAGCTTCAGTGGCCTTCCTTCCGTTTTTAGCCACAGTGACCACAGGCCACCTGTCCTCCCTGAGCGGGTGTGTGGGATTTCTGGGGTCTCCTACATGACCAGAGTTCAGCCTGACTCACAGGGCATGTTCTCCAGACCCAAGGAAGCCAGCTCCAAAGAGACAGTGCAGCAAGCAAAACCTTTGCAGGACCTCAAAACCCAAATGAGCAACCTATCTGTCCCCCCATCCAAATCCCCACCCAGGGAAAGTCTCTCCCGTCCACCTGGCTCAGACTTGGTGTTGGCGAAGCGGAACACTTACAACTTCAGCGAGGAGGACTTGGTCATGGTGCTCTATGGCTACTACAAGAACCCGGAGCAGAACTGTGGCCATGCCATCTCTGGAATGCTGTTTCCTGAGAGCTCAGGTACATTTTTCCTGGAGTGTCTCTCAGGCAACAATGCCAGCAACACTGGACATGTCCTGGTCCCCAAGTCACACTGCAAAAAGCAAGAACAGTGATTGAGCGATCTCTAATTTCTTCCCATTAATTCATAATTGTATCATTTGCCATAATGTGTAAATAAGCACATCAATCGTTCTGATAAAACATATTACCATGTATACTGTTATGTTTCAGATAGTTTTTGCATATACTTTTTAATATTATAATGTGTACTATTCCACTAAAATCACTTGCAGTATATGTTTATTATTCATTATATTGTATCATTTTGTGCACATAAACATTTCCATTGTTGTTATACAATGTATGTAAATGTTTTAGTTAAAGTTTTCCTGAAAAACTGATTTTTTTTTTAGTAATATTACACAGACCACTCCTCCAAGATTGGTTACAGTTTGTTTATTACAGGTCCTGAAAATCAGCTGAATCCTGTGGACCCAGGAACCCTTGAATTACCAGAAGGTGCAATATTTTTATTTAAAAAAAAAAAAGTATTCTGGGAATATTTTTGAATCTCACTCAATCATTTATTTTTTCAGGGCTCTTCATTGTCCAGACAGAGTTTGGAGGTGTTATCCATTTTGGGGTCTTTGCCAAAGAAGGTGTTATACCCAGAGGCACAAGATTCGGGCCATTCCGGGGGAAGATGGTTAATACCAGCGAGATCAAAATTTATGATGACAATACAGTGATGTGGGAGGTGAGAACCTATGGTTTCACCTGCGGTCAAGAAAAGTAGCCTAATGGAGCACAGGGGCTGTAGTGGTAAAGGACGTGCAACCTTAAGGTTGGTTGTCGGAATCCTCATCCTGTAGTAATTCCCCTTGAGTCAAGGAAAAATATCCTGCTGTATAAATGGATCAATAATAGTAAGATGTACAATAATAATAATAATAATAATGTGCATTAGTCTCAGTGCAATGTTGGTGTAAAAGTGTGTGACCCTCTCCTGGATACAGATCTTTGAGAATGGCCGTCTCAGCCACTTTGTGGATGGCGGGGGCACCGGTGGGAACTGGATGTCCATGGTGAAGTGCGCTCGCTTCCCAGAGGAGCAGAACCTGCTGGCCATCCAAAGCCACGGGCAGATTTTCTATGAGGCATGTAAAGAGATCCAGGCCAAGCAAGAGCTCCTCGTCTGGTACGGGGACTGTTATGTGCAGTTCCTGGGGATCCCGCTCACACTCAAGGAGCTGGGGAACGAGGGCAAGGAGCTCATCCCCACTGAAGGTCAGAGGAATCGGGAATCGTCGGCAATGCATGTGGCTTAAACAGATGCACCGACAGCACCTAGGGGTGTAGCAGTTAAGTACAAGGACTTGCAACCTGAAGGTTGTTGGTTTGAGTCCCACATCCTGTTACTGCTATAGCGGTCTTGATAAAGGCCCTAAATTTCTCCAGGAAAGAAGATTTAGCTAAATTAAATAGTTCTACTCCTACTAATAATGAAATTATCCCTGTTGCCGACGGCACTTTGAAGGGCCCCCGTTAATTTTTGAGGTTTTAAAGAAAGAAAGTGTTGAATTAAACTTAGTAATTTTTCAAGTTTAAATTTGATTTTTCGTTTTTTGTGTGTTTTTTCCCCACACAATCATCTACAAGGTAAAATTCATAAATGGTTGGACTGAGAAATTATAATGTTCTTAACATTTCAACATTTTAGACTATTCCAGAATTCTGTATACAGCATTGTTATTACCAAAAGCAGGGAGTCTAGACAGTACTGAAATGTTCAGAATGTTTTTAATTTCAATCCAAACCATCCATCCACTTAAATCCACTTAATGAATGTTAACTTGTACAAAATTGTGTTTAAACAGAACGAAATATAAGAAACAAAACCAAAAATAAAATGTTTGGAGGTGTGGTATTTAAGTCAACATTTCTCGCACATACAAAAAAATTACTGTTTGATGGAGGTGTGAAGCCCACCCTGGTATTCGATGCTGACGTGACGAATATCTTTAATAATGAGAATTGCAAATGTTGTGCCGTAATTTCAGTTTTGCAGTTTTTTTTCTTCTTAGACTCAGCAGAGGGCTTCAAATGCGACCGGTGCGGCAAGGTGTTCGCCTACAGGTACTACAAGGAGAAACACCTGAAGTACACGCGCTGCGTGGACCAGGGTGACCGGAAGTTTCCGTGCCACCTGTGTAACAGATCCTTTGAGAAGCGGGACAGACTGCGCATCCACATCCTGCACGTGCACGAGAAGCACAGACCGCACAAGGTGGCTGCGCTCGATCACGTTTCTATTTCTTTTTCCTCCAGGAGCAAATATAACTCTCGAAATCGGCGGCGGATGCTACCTTTCCACGCATATTTCATTCATAATTAATAAGACATTTTAGCATCAAAATTTTGTAACGGCAACTAAAAATTAATACCTGAGCGTAGCGACCTGGGTTCGACAGGTAGCGTAGTCGTCAGCGGCTGGCACCTTGCAAGCTGGGAACACCCAGGTGTATATTTAACAGTACAGGTGTCTCGGTAAACATGTTCTCAAGTTATATATTTAGGTCGCTGGTACTGCTCACTGCGGTGCCGGAAGAGCAGCTGTAAACGGCGAACGGACGAATTTAGCTGTAAAATAGTTTGTTACTTGTTTAGCTACACTTTACCGCAGTGAAATAATAATTGGCATTCCTTAAAAGTATTAATAACGTCTTGACATTTGAATGTAGACATACAAATGGTACACATTCAGTGAATTTGACGTTATTTTCTAGTAGTTTACATTAGGCATGTGTATGTATGTACCGAAAGTACGCAGATATATTTGTATTTGTGTATTTCATGTATCTGTGTATTGTGTGTTTGCGTTGCAGTGCTCGGTGTGCGGGAAGAGCTTCTCCCAGTCATCCAGCCTCAACAAGCACATGCGCGTGCACTCGGGCGAGCGCCCCTACAAGTGCGTCTACTGCAACAAGGTGGG
This sequence comes from Arapaima gigas, assembly GCA_900497675.1. Taxonomy (NCBI): domain Eukaryota; kingdom Metazoa; phylum Chordata; class Actinopteri; order Osteoglossiformes; family Osteoglossidae; genus Arapaima; species Arapaima gigas. The sequence goes on from UFQX01000107.1 coordinate 1,002,196, forward strand.
TGGTGCGCGCGACCGGGCTGGGTGTGGGGAGGAGGGGCGCGCGGCAGCGGCACGAGCCAGATCTCCAGGTCCGCTGATTTCAGTGGAAACCCCACTGGGAACGCGCAGCGGGGGGGCGGTAGCACAAGAAAGAGCGGCAGATGATAGTGCTTTTGTAAACAGGGATTCGGAGAGAAATTTATGACGCTCAGAAGTGACAGAGGTTTCTCACCTCCTCTTAATTATTAGTTATTATTATTTGTCAATATTTATCTGACACTTTGCCCAAAGTGATTTACACTGTTAACCAACTCAATAGTGGACGTCCCGGCAGGATATCCTTACTGTATCAATTCAGGAGGAAGTAGAACTAAGAACGTTTTGGTTGCAAAGCCATAACTAACTACTTCTAAACGCTTCCGCTTACTGGAGTGAATAAATTACTGTTTAAACTTAAACAAATGCTGTATTTCTAATCACTACCTGGGACATTCAGAACTGTAGTTTATGGAGATAATGGGGGAAAAATACCAATCCAGTTTTTCCCTCTTTAATTGCAGACGTTAAGATTTTTCCTTCTGATGTTTTGTAAAATTTTTATTTTTCATACATCCTCCCAACTGTCCTTAAGTTGTTCACGCATTTTGCATGTTTGCTGCCTGTTCCGCAGGCGTTTACGGCCTCCAGCATCCTGCGGACCCACATCAGGCAGCACTCGGGCGAGAAGCCCTTCAAGTGCAAATACTGCGGCAAAGCGTTCGCGTCCCACGCGGCCCACGACAGCCACGTGCGGCGGACCCACGCCCGGGACGCGCAGCTCTTGTGCCAAGTCTGCGGGAGCAGCTTCCGGGAACCGCACGAGCTCCAGCTGCACGAGCGGTCGCACAGAGGTAGAAACGCGCCGTCCCGCCTGCCTCACGCTCTGCTCCCTCACCGTCATTTTCTTCCTCTTTGCTTTTATTACCTTCCTGTGCGCATTTTTAACTTTCATACATTTTATTTGAACACTAACATTAATGTATTGACCGTTAATTTAATCCTTTGGAATTTAATTTCGATCATTCCAATGCTGGTTTTCCGACGTTTTGGTAATATCCTGTGAGTTTTGTTTAAACTGTTACCAAAATCCTAGACAGAAGAGACTGGGACGTAGTTTTATTTCAGGTCACACTTTGCTTATTTGAAAGCATTTTCAAGTGATTTTATTTTATCTCCGGTACGGGGCGCCGCGCTGTGAACTTGCAGAGGAGACACCGCGCTCGGAACCTCCTCTTCCATCCGGCGCTCCCGCGAACCCGCCTGTGGGAGACGGCCCGAGCTCGCAAAGACCCACGGGAACCCCGAGCTGCTACAGCGGGACCCCGGCGCTCAGCGCCCGTCGCTCCTGATCTTCTCTGGTCACAATTGGACGGGGTCAGGAGGCCGTTTCGCAATATGCTGCTGTCCATTTAGTTCTGAAAAGGAAAGGATTTCATACCTTATTTAATATCTTTTTAAAACATTGTGTGCAGGGCGCATAATTTTTTCCTCCGGTTCTATTTATATGTCTCCTAAATTTATTGCATATTCGTAGAATCTGTACAAACCCAAATTTCGCCCCAAGCTCAAAGCAATTGTTTTATATTTGTCGTTAATGTTTATGTATTTATGTGAATATTTATAAATGATATATAAAATATTATTTATAAATGTTCGCATAATTTTTACATTTTTACTTTTTTTTTTTTTTTTTTTAATTACGGGTTTGAAAACTTCGCAGTTGTTCATAACAAGTGACGCCTGACGGTGAAGTTGAGCTTTAAGACTGCGGTCTTCACACCTCACCTTTACATTTTTTAATTACAAAAGTTATGATAGAAATGATACTGCATTGAATCCTTACTGCAGCTTGATTTTAAATCCCATGTTCAAATGTTTCTCATTTAATGTGTGAATCACCTTCCATTTTACTCCAGGATTAACTTGTGCTTGAGCAGGTGTATCATCATTTCCTTGCTGAGCACAACTAAAATCAGCATTTTAGTCAAAGTACAGAATGATCAAATATGTCCACACCCTGCAGTGAACTACCTCTGATGCTTCCATTTGCAGTTGTACAGTGAGTCACTTTCTGTTTCCATCTGTGAACCTGTTCTATACAGGCTGCTATAGCAGCCCCGGTGTTTGCCTGTACCTTTTGATTGATCCAATGTATATTATTAACAGATATAAACGAAATGATAAAATCACATGGCATGATGACAAAATCTTACTACATTTTCATATTTTTGCTAATTTCTAGTATTACTTGTGCCAGTTTCTGTCTGCCTGCCTTTGTAAAAATTCTGATTACCTGAAATTAAAATTAATATAGTACATTTTGTGTCAGAATCATCACAGCACCACAGCAGTGATTTATGAAAAAATATGAAAAGTTGCTCCCTTTTGAAGGTCAGTAAAAGAAACATTAGACAGTTTAAACAACTATTTTTGTTGCCGTGTTTGGTAATACAGTTCATGTTTTGTGCATGTGCTTGGTGGGAATTTTTCCAATTGGTGGGCTTAAATTGCATTTGCGATATTTTCTGTTTTATTTTCTATATAATTTTTTTTTTTGTAGTGATGCACACTGTAAAATGTAGTGGTTTGTTATTTGTCTCTTAATTGAAAATTAAATGCTGTTTGGTGCTGAGACCATCAAAGAAAATATTCAGAGAATTTACTGTAATGAATCATGACTGAGAAGTAGAACATTTTATGAAGAAACTCCAAAAGAATCCTGTTACTAAAAGGAATCAGAGATATTGATTTATTTTATTTCACAAACACATTGTCCCCTGTTTCACACCAATCTTTATATACCATGATTAAGAAGCAGCATTTCTTGTGAGTTATTTCACTGCAAGTTCAAACCATTTTTCAAAACCTGCCATGTTTTAGCTCAGCAGTTGTGAAGGGTGAGCTCAAAATTCAAGAACGACAATCACCAGAAATCTGTCTGGATTCACCTATAATCTAAGTATAAGAATCTTGTTTGGTTTTTGTTTCAGTGGCGATGAAATGATCAACTATGTAAACATTATTTTGAAAAAATGCAGCTAATAAATTATTGACAAATAGGGTCATGCCCTCAGACAGCTCTTGGGGGAGTAAGACAGATGCCTAGCAAGAGCAAGCAGCCTGGTCCTGTGTATTATCTCCTGGGTGAGCGCCTTTGCAGCTGCTTGTGCAGATTGCCTTCAGTCAGTGTGTTGTGAGTGTGTGTGACCCCCCCCCCCCCACACCTTCCTTAAACCTTCATGTGTGTGCTGCACCCCCACCACACCCAACCCCACAACAAGGATTACAGGATTACTGTAACTGGGAAGGGTGACTCAGCTTAAATGGGGGGAGGGCTACTGTAAAGATGAGCCCACTTCTCCAGAGGGACCCTCCCAGCTGTGGTCCTTCCTGCCTCCCCCCTCCCCCAGCATGCTTCTGTAATATCTCCTCCGTTTTGCTGATGGTTTTTTCTGAGGATGCAGGGCTGACACAATCATGCAAAATTGTTTTCTGTATTGCTTGTGTATCTTCTCATTGTTTATACTGAGGTGATGACAGGAGCAGTGTGAAAAGGGCTTAGAGGGAGGCAATCTGGACCCCATTCTCCTCACCAGATGAAGTACATGATGAGGGGGTCTGCGAGGCAGCTCTGGCCAGGGTAAAGACATGCCCCAACACCAGATTAAAGACAATGCACCGTCTCAATGAGGTGGTCTGTGAAAACAGAGAATGCCCCCGTGAGGGGAGACAAAGGCTGAGCTCCCATGGACATCTGCTACCCTCCGATTGTCCCATCGTGTTGCCACATGTCCCAAGTGTGTGCAGCCCCCACACCCCTGTTTTCACAGACACACACACAGAGCAACACACAGGTAGCAACACCCTGGTGCCTCCGTTTCCACGGCTGAGCTCTGCTATCTTGCACTTTGACCCTGCTACCATTGCTCTACACAGGGAGGAATGAGGCGGGCCACACCAGGGGGTCTCAGTACCACCATGCATAACAACAAAAATTCAGGCAGACTGCTGCAATGTGAACTTTTTTCTACTACATATCACTGACATTGCACATTCTTCTCATTCTTTAAACAGTGTATATATATGCATATAATTCAAGAGTTACGTGGAAAATTATTTTGACACTTGCTGATAGATTTGACTTGGCTGAATTTCAAAGACCTATTCATGCCGAAGGACATTCTAACTCGAGTGATTTAGGTAAGTACTTTGATCAAAAGCAGTGCAAGGGCTGGAATCAAACTAGCACCTGACCCTAACCATTATGCTATACTCTGGGTCTCTGTTTACAGGAGAATTTTGGAGTTTCATTTGGGAACCCTGTCTGATTTGCATATATGTAGCCCAGCAGGTCCACGTTCGGCACAGTGAGAGGCGAACGCACTGGTTTTCAATTCAACAGGCTCCCAGCCGCGAGCATCTCTCTCATCAGTTACGCACAACGGATGGGGCGGAAGGAGGGGAGCACAGAGGTCAAGGGTCAGGATCCAGTGGACAATTTAATTACCTCGGCACACTCCAAATGGTGGAACTATGTGATCTTTAAACAAGGGTGGGCCCAGATCAGCCCCCCAATGGCACAATGGTGATCCGCCCTACAGTCTGGCCTGCTGAGACACAGCTCGGTGGAGGGATGCGGCAAGGAATACAGCAAAGCATCACAGGCCTTTTGTGACTATGATGAGACAGACAGCTGCCTGTATGAAATATACAGTCCAAATTCAAAGTGCTAAAAGCAGGATTTTACTATCACCTTAGTGTGATGGGTTGATTTAGGGGTCAGTTCGACTGCAGTGCTCTGAACTTTTATACAGCCTTTTATAGGCATTGATTTCACACTTATCCTCCATTCCTCAGCCCCACACCACAATGTTAGATCTGTTTCTATGTGCTTCAGGCATCTGTAATTTATTTTCTTATTTTAAATATGCGATATTAATGTTGTCTAATAAAAGCCATATTTCTCCCCTTTTTTACTGTTCAAGTTATCTCAGGTTAAGCTCCCTTATTGTGGTGATTGATCACAGGGGATAAAGACTAAACTATAACCCATTTCTTTTAGTGGAAAAAAAGAGATCTGCCTCCAAAAGTATTTGTTAAATTCAAATCACTTTTCTTCCCCAAATAAGTATATTTTTCCTCCATTGACATGAAAGACTTAGACAATTATCAGGAGACAGCCCCAGCAGATCTGAACTGGAACAAACAGAAATCAGTACAATCTGACAATACAAAAGGAACATCCCACAACCTCATCAATAAAGGACAAGGTGCTTGGCGGGATTGGTTGCTGTCAGCATTCATGTGCAGTTGGAGACCTTCTGGACTGAATGGTATGTGATGGAGAAGAATTTAAAACAATATACCCTTTGAAGGTCCAGGAGAAGATTTAAACAGGCTAACCTGGCGTCTCTATCGGGGCAGCTCCTTTGAGTAACTGTGTGGTGGATGCCGTTGAGGCAAGGGGACCCTGCAAAAGTTGAGGAACCCATAACGCAAGACAATGAGAGCCGAGAAGGTGTTTGCGTGTATGTTTTGTACGCCAGGGGAGGGTTGCATAAGAGGTAGTGTCTTGTGTCATCATAGTACCCAAGAGTCATTAAGCAAATGGAAGTGGATGTATATTTGATGTGGTGCACATATCAAAGAGCCAGTGCAGACATGATGCATGCTCATCAAGGATTCATTTTCACCAAGGTGCTGTTACAGAAGTGCTGTGCATGTCAGCAAACAACAGTCTGTTTAATCAATTTGTTAAATAATTTTTTAGGTATACAGAAAAGCTCTCTGCCTTCTGTTTGTGTCCCCACTTCTTCATTTGGTCTTTCTGTAAAATGATCACTATAATATGAGATCATCTAAATTTTTTAAATGTTTGAATCAAACTCATCAGTTTTCCAAGTTTATAGCGTAACTAATATATTTATATATTAATATGGGTATTTCAATTAACTTTTCCAATATACAAAAGCTATCTGAACCCAGATTCCAACTTCTTCGGTCAAAGTACTTACATGCTTTGCGTTCACAAAACATTTTTAGTTGCCCAACACAGGTAAAAAAGTGACAAGCACTCCAGAGATACAGCCTCGGTGACTCCCACAGTGACTGGTGGAACGTTGTGAAAACCGAAGGGGACTGCTGCAAACTCACACAAGTCTGAAGATGGTCTAGACCTTGCTGAAGCTTGAGAACCTTCCCAAGAGAGGCTTCACTTCACAGTGTGTTTGACCCACAGACTCTCTAAATGGCTACCTGTCAGTTCCTATTTCAGCTTCTCCCCACCACCAACAGGAGTGCTGACCATGGCCTGATCTATTACCTGTATTGATTCCCTAATAGCTGTCAGTGCTCTGCAGGAGACTATTCTAAGATGGCCTTTAGGCTCTTAGCTGAGTGGGATCATAAACTCAGCATTAAGGGGCTCTTCCTCTATAGTGGTTGTTGTCACCAGGAGAGTAAAAAGTCCTGTGCGTTCGACGGGGGGTAATCATTGACGATTACGATGATTGCTATTGATAAACATTGTATCAGCCTGACTTTTAAAATATGACCTACACACTCGGACTGTTTTTAGCTAAATGACTGCGAACAAAAAGCAAAGTTGTGCAAATTAATTTAACCAAATGGTACTCACTGAGAACAGCTTGAGGACAGAGCACGAGGAATCTGTTTTTGTTTATTTACCATTGATTTCCACGGGGATGGAACTGCAGCTTGGATAATCCCCAGGAAAGCAAGATGAATGTTTTGAGTTGGGATTACTGGCTGATCAGAGGGGCAGATCAGAAAAGAAGAAGCTCCTTCGTATTGGTGGCAAGAAGACAACCCTGATGATGGGGGACCTGGGGGGCAGATGGCCCTGGTTGTTCTGGTAAGATAGGCCAGCTCAGTGTTCCGATCCCTTGGGGGAACATTCTTTAGCTCCACTTCTTCAACATGCTCTCCACACCTCACATTGGAGTCCCATTTTCTGGATGGAATCACACCGTCAGAAAGCTCTTTATGTTACATATTAGATCCTTGTCTAATATATGTACTATAATATGTACTAAACTAAATTAAATTAGGGTAGTAATCCATCCATTTTTAGTTTAGCCTGAGGAGGGTTGTAGGAGTCCAGAGCTTATCCTGGAAGCAGACAGCACTTGGCTGTATAACTGCCTCTGGATAGGACACCAGTCCATCACAGCATGACTCCACACACGCACAGGGCACTTTAGATTGACCCATTTACCTGAAGCACACATTTTTGGACAGAAGGACGAAACCCACAGAGAGACAGGGAGAACATCCAAACTCCACACAGACTGAGCTGGATTTGAATTCACACCCAACCAGCCTAGTTACTATGATGCAGCAGCACCACGTGCCGAGCCACCATGCCAATCACTATGGGGGCCGTAATTCAATTATAAAATACACAAATGTGGGTGAATACTATAGCATTTGTACATTCATCAGTACAAATACTTATACTATGCATATTATGGTGTTAAAGTAAAAAAAATGATGTGCATCACATTGCTTTTAAGTGAACAAGTATATAGGAGATTAATAATGTTGCTAAAATATTACCATAAAAGCAATGATATAAGAAGAGTCTTACACTTTTGACACTGATGTATAGAAAATTGTCTTATTTGTAACCATAAAGATTACTAAAACAAATCCTGAAAGTGACGTGAAAATTATAACAAAATTCTTGATAGAACCAGCGACTCGGTAAAACTGTCTAAATTAAGACCTAGGTGGGGACAGTCTTAATGTGAAGAAACCAGTTTGTAACCATTTATTTCACTGCCATGATCCAGCTTATCTAAGAAAAGTTTTATGCTTTATGCTTTATCTGGAATTTCAAAATTGGTAAAAATGTGCAAAAACAAATTCTGTATTCCAGCTGACTAATGCGACTAATGTATCGTATTTTCTGAGATGCATGCCTGTTACCGTTGCTGTGGGGTGCTACTGTATGCTGTGAAGACAGTTCCAGGGTTGCCGGCCCACACAATGGTACTGCCTGCCAACTGTGTGTAAAGCATGATGCCTTTGTTCTCCCACCACAGAGATCCCAGCTTGCGATGGAGTCAGGTGGTGGTCAGTGGAGAGTTAGGGACAGAATGATTTGCAGCTGTTCCTGTGGTTATGGTGTGTGTAATGGGAGCTGGAAGAAGCCCACACCCCTCCTCTCCCATAAACCCCTGGCCTTCACTTCACCTGATGCCCTGTTGATGGTACATACAAACATACACCTCCATCGCGATCCTTGATGTCCATATCAGATGTAGTATATGATCTATGATGTTGTGATGACCTATAACTATGTCTGGGTTAGGGTGCTGACATATTGCCAGCAGTGGAGAGGGACCTGGGCTGTGATAAGGCATCTAATTTACACTCTAAATTGCCCTTAGTGTGTGTTTGTGTGAGTGTTGCACAACTCCATTGTGTGGATGGGTAAGTTGCTCTTAATAGCATAGTGTACTATATCTAGCACAATAAGTCATTTCAGACAAAATTATCAGCTAAATAGAAAGTATAATAATAATAATAATAATAATAATAATAATAATATTAGTGGAAATAAGTAGAGGGTGCAGAGTCCCTGTTTGCACTACTCCTTTTTCCACTACTGTAGTCCAGCCATAAGGTTTCCTTGTGTTGTCATTCTGAACCTTTAAAATCAAACAAACATGTCAACATGTGCTGTTTTTATCCACAGGGATAAAACCCATGTGTGACTTTATTTTCTTTTCTGTATTGTAAGAGTAGACAACAGGTAGTGCACTGTTTGGTGCTGCTGCTTTGCAAGTTGAAGGCCCTGGGCCCAAATAAATGTTCTTATTCTGAATTCCTAGAGCAAAAATATCCTCCGGCATAAATGGATAAGTAACTGTAAGTACCTTGGTGTTGAACAAACCTGATACTGTAAGTTGACTTGCATAAACATCGGCTAAATAAAACATAACACTTCTGATAAATTAAATTAACCTGTCAAGTCTCAATCTAGACGGCTGTTCTGCACTGAAATAGATGCTTCTGCCATCACCACTGATGTATGATGATGTGATTCTTCAAAAACACAATTAAAAGTTGTGCAGCATACCGAATGAATTCATGAAATGGAACAAAACAAACAAATTCATAAACAAAACAATAAATCAGTGAAATAAAGTGTGTTACTGAATGTATATTTCTAATAAGACCTCTGTGTAAAAGGTTTAACAGTTTTAGGTTTATTATTAGGATGTATTTTCATTCAGAATGTTAGACTGAATAAAGAAAAAATCCCGCATCATTCTTTGTTTCACTAGGAGGGGAAGGACACTCTCACCACAGGAGCACAAAGTCTCTGGCCTCTGGACCAGCCAGGCCTGAATTATCCAACATAATCCATTCAGCTTTACATATAAACCAGCAGTTAAATATGTCCAGTAGATGCAGGGAGGGGGCCCCCATGGATAGTTATCGCGCTCCATCTCTGGCCAAACACAGCCTTGTTTGCTCTTTGTGTTGCGGCTGGAAATTGGATGGGGAGGAGGGCTTTGCTGCGGTTTGGACTGGATTAGCTAATAAGCACTGGGTTTTGGTCCTTCAACACCACCATTACCAGCATGGGCGGAAAGGGATAATAATCAATTCCCTCATGGCTAGTCTGGTGTGATGAGCTCCAGCGTGCTCTGGTACAGTGTTACCTTGCAAACCCCCAGCTGCCACCCCCCCTTAGCCTAGTCCACTGATGGATGGAGGGATGCTGGTAGAAAATGTCCATCATTTGTGGTCACCTCTGTTTATCAGCCTAGTGACATGACTTCATCTGCCACTTGGTCCACACCTTCTACTACTGTACTGCATTTTTCTTCCTCCAGCAGGCCTTGGGGTCCCAGTGCAGGATTAGGGTGGAGGGGGAGAGGCACAAGGTGTGACAGACACGCCCATCTGTTGGAAATTGCTGCAGTAGGTGGGGCAGATCGGTAATGACAGTGGGCTTGGTCTCTTCTGAGGGTGCTCACTGTGTGACAGCCTCAAGGCCCCGGAAGCTCCCTCTTCCGTATGAGGCTTATCATTCCTTGTCGTCAATACAGTCTCTGCCCCTCTGCCCCTCACCTTCATGATGCCTGTGTGTGCACTAAAAACTCATCTCCATTCAGGCTTATATCTTCAAATTCTGTCCTTATGCCTCATGTTGGACACAGAATTTTTCGGAAGGTGATGCGCAAAAAAAGACGCACTTCATTTTGACTCAACAAGCCGAACAAGCCAACAAGCTGAGATGCCATTGTTGAAGAATCTCCCTGCGAGTTGGACATGTTGGAGAGTGATGATCAGGGTCCACGTGCACGAAGCTGGCGGTGTCCACGGAAAAGGTGATGTGGCCCAACCCCTCAGCTTTTTCACTCATGGATTCTTTATGGGGACCTACAAGACCAATGTTCCTGGCGCAATGAAACATTCATGAAGCTTTACTCCCGTCTAATGTACCCTAACAGGCCAAATGGCCTCACTACCCTAGTTACACCTCATCTTCCCGGCATCTAACTCCTTAACACCCTACTTCTAGTGCCTTTTATGCACTTTCAATGCTTTTATGTACTGTGTTGTTTTACTCACATAGCTGTTGCTGGAAAGCTGTTGCCAGTACAAATATATACTAACACATATGAACACGTACATGAATATGTAAGTAAGTAGGGGTAAAAATTTAATTTTCATAAACGCTTACCTTAACTGCTGGAATATTCCGGCATTAGAGTGCTGTCCATGTGTTACTTTATTTATTTATTTATTTATTTAAATTCTAACCTCAGAAAAAATTATCACAAAAATAAAATTGATTCCATAAACCTCTTGCTTTATGCATCTCCCACTCCTAGAAAACTAGTTTCCTCAATCCCTTAAACTTGCTCACCCTCTTTGTTATACAACTCTTCAGTGAACATTGATTTGTTAATGTTTTTCTCACTTGAGAAAAAGGTCCCATTAATGTTTAAGATTGGACAGCTGATACGAACAAGGCTGCTGCACTCTAAGGAACGTGCGGCAGCGAAGGGCCAACCCACGGCCGAACCCCCACCAGGAGCTGTGTGACCTCGGACTGTCATTGCACTGTGGAGGATGTTAGCTGCCATGGGGGGCCTCCATTAAGATCCCTGAATTAATGTTAAAACCAGCCTCTCCTGGGATACCATCTCCCAAACCCCCCCACCCCCCGGGAGCGTGTTTTACAGCTCCCCCCGGCCAACTCTTCTATTTACATTGTTGTTAAAAATGCCAGATGCTACTGGGCTGTGTTACAGTCAAGATTTCTATATGTTTTTACAAGTACAGTGCCTTGTTTTTAATCATTATCACAAGAAAACTTGAAAGAAAGTTTTTAATTATATATAAATAAATAAAAGTGCCGTTTTAACCTGCAAATCTATGGTGATGCTACAGTTGTCTGTATATCCGAGCCCTTGAAAACACCATTTTTTATGTTTGGTTTGAAGAGGAGTTGTGCATTCAGACACATATTATCAGCAATATATTCTCACAAGGCAGTTATCATTTGTTACCTCTAATTAACATGTCATTTAAATGACAGTCCTATTTCTTCTGTTTTCTGTATTCTGAAAGCGCAATCAAAGCCAAATTAGTATTTTTAATTAAAGTGTTCACAATGACGAATTTTACTCCCAAAGTTTATTTTATTGGACACGTGCAAAAAACATGGGCTGATGAAAATGGGGTCCAGACTCTATCAGAAAGCAGAGGCTTCCTCTGTTTCTAAACACAGAGCAAAGTGTGTTTTCACCAGTAGTGCAGTGGGCTGGGGGGCTGAGTGGTCATCGCTCGTGTAGTGGATCAATGGCACTGAAATGGAGAATGCCCCCCCCCCCCCCACTCATGGGAGCCAGTCACGCTAATGGGCCAGAACATCATTTTAAACCCAGCTTCCCATAAGCACTGGACCGGGTCGCAGCATCCAACTCAGTCAAAACAAACCACGGGAAGGGAAAGGGGGGGTCTGCATGCTCCCACACAAACACATACACCACCCAGTCTTATACTGTTCATTAGCAACATGTCGAGCATCTGACACGGGGGGCCAGATTAATGCGATAGTCATGTCCTTGGCTCGAAAGCACCTTTTTACATAGGGGCTGATAAAATAATCCTTCCCGTGTCACTTGTGCTGGATCACAATAAAAGCCTGATTCCCATGGTGCCATCACCTTTTCTGATAAAACCACAGGCGCCAGAGAATTTTCTGGAATGCGTATGTGGTCAAGATACAAAAACAACTCAACCATCACCCAGTTTTATCCCACTGAAATGAGCTTTTTTTAATCTGATTTTCTTGTGTTTTACAAAAGGGCACAATCTGATATTTCAAAGTATAGCAGAGTCTGAGTTATCAGTTTGAGTGTGAAAAATGACGGTGCTGCAGTTCCCTACAGCTAAGTGATTATCTGCTTTTCATACAGTAAAATATTAGGCTGCAAGTATTTGTGTTTCTTGCATAGAAGCAACACCTAATAAACTGGGCAACAACAATAATAACTGGTGGGTGTTTGTCTTTGAAAAGCATAGATATGCTGCACATGAGGGAGTGAGTTGTCTCTCCCTGTGCAGACCTGCCCAAGGGGGACTTCTTGCCTTCCCTGGGGATTGAAGTCTCAGAGGCACCCAAGAAAGTCTTCAGATGAGCCACTTCACGTGGAGGAAGAGAAAGATTAAATTGTTCTTCTGGTAGGAGTGACCTGCAGGCCCTGGATCAGGAGGTGAGCATGTTGTACTACTTAACCGATCACCAATGACCAGGACTGCTATCTGGTTCTTGGATTTGTTATTCTGATTTGCCTATACAGTTGCAAGAAAAATTTTATGAGCACTTTGTAAGTACCTTTTTTCTGCATTAGTTACTCCTTATATCTAATCTAATTTTCATCTGAGTCACATTAATAGACAATCACAAGCTGCATAAACTAATAACACACAAACAGATGTATTTTCCATGTCTTTATTGAACACATTGTTTAATCATCCACAGTCCAGGCTGAAAAAAGTAGGTGGACCCAAGTATTTAATAACGGGTAGAACCTTCGCTGGCAGCAATAATCTCCAACAAATGTTTCCTGTAGCTGCTGATCAGACTTGCAAAATGGCCAGGTGAAATTTTAGATCATTGCTCCCTACAAAACTCAGTTTTAGTCTCAACTGATCAATATTTCTAGAATATCTTGCATGAAAAACCCTCTTCAAATCATGCTTCAGCATCTCAACTGGGATAAGGTCTGGACCATGACTTGGCCATTCCAAAACACAAATTGTCTTCTTTTTAATCCATTCTGTTGTTGATTTACTGTTGTGTTTTGGATAGTTGTTTTGTTGCATCATACAATTTCTATTAAGCTTCAGGTGACAGACTGCTACCTTGATATTCTCTTCTAAAATTTCTTTATACAATTTTGAATTTATTCTTTCCTCAATGATTGCAAGTTGTCTAGGCCCTGAGGCAGCAAAACAGGAAAAAAGCATGATGCTCCCTCCACCATGTTTCACGGCTGGGATGAGGTTTTGGTGTTGGTGTGCAGTTTTGTTTTCCCTCTAAATATTGTAGAGTGCATTTCTGCCAAAAATTTCAACTTTTGCCCTGAATTGTTGTGGAACATCCAGGTGGTGTTTTGCAAACTTGAGACATGCAGTAATGTTTTTTGGAGAGCAGTGGTTTCCTCTGTGGTCTCTTTCCATGAACTCCATTCTGGTTCAATGTTTTTCTTATAGTGGACACGTGAACAGAGACTTTAGCTATTTGTTTATTTAGCTACTTTTTTGCTGTTATCCTTGGGTTTATTTTTCACCTCCTTCAGCACTGCACGTTGTCCTCTTGGTGTGGTCTTTGCAGGACACCCACTCCTAGGGAGAGTAGCAACAGTACTGAATTTCATCCATTTGTAGATAATTTGTCTTACTGTAGTCTGATGAATAGTTAGCTCTTTAGAACTCTTCTTCTTCTTCTTCTTATTCTTCTTCTTGAGGTCCTCAGTTGATTTGGAGTATGTCAGTGACCTGACTTTGTGTACCTTTTTATATGACAGGGCAACTCTATAACCCACACCCCCAATTTCATCTCATGACTTCAATTAACTTGTGTTTGTCTATTATTGTGACTTCAGTGAAGCTCAGATGACATTTTACAAGTAATTAATAAAAATTCCAGGTAATTGCACAAACTTTTACTTGTAACTTTTACTCACATGTATTTTTGTGCAGTATATGGAGTGAAATCAGCAAAGCTGTTATTCATGGAATCCAGCAGTTAGCATAGTAGCTAGAGCTGCTGGGTATGTCAAATGTCCTCTGCTTCTGCTCGTGGTACCTAAAATGCTTCTGTACAAATTACCCTGCTCTATTAAAGGGTAAATAAGTGTAAGTAGCTTAGTATGCAGACCTTAAACTGTAAGTCACTTTGGTGTAAAGTGCCATCCATTCATTCACTATCATTAACCACTTCATCCTGGTCAGGGTCACAGCAGTCCAGAACCTGTCTCAGAGTCACTGGGTGCTAGTCTAGGAAACATGGATGGGATGGGATGTCAGTTCATCACAGGGTGACTACATATGATCACACATTCATTCATATACTATAAAGCAATCTAAAGTGACCTATTAACCTGAAACACGTCTGTCTCTGGAAACCAGCCATGCAGACACAGCGATAACATGCAATCTCCTCACAGACTGAGCTTGAGTCAAACCCAGACCCAAGCAGCACAGCCCCTATGAGGCGGGAGCCTTACTTGCCAAGCCACGGTGCCACTCAGCAGAATGACAAATAAATTAGACTACTAATAATCGATTAAATATCACTTATTTTGGTGTTATTTTTATACATCACAAGATTTATATTTATTTTTATTATTTCTTTCATATTTTTCATTGCAAATCTCCCATGATCCCTTTTTTTACTTTCAACTGCAAAACTGTTTGAAAGGTGGTATATAAAGTTTTTATTACTATCCATCAATTTTTCTTATCCTGAATATGGTTGCAGCAGGTCAGATCAGAACCTATCCTGGAAGGAAGGGGCACCAGCTTATGAAACTGCACCCTGGATTGGACACCAGTGCATTGCAGGGTGACCACACACAATATGGGCAATTTAGAGTAACCAATTAACATGAAACACATGTGGGAGGAAATCCACACAAACACATGTTGAAACCAGTAAAAACTGTAGACAGGAACATGAACGTTTCACACAGCAAGTCATTGTTCTGCAAGTTCTGAATACTGAAAACTATGGTCTAACAAGTTTATATATAACTTGCAAACTCTACACAGACTGAGGTACCCTGAACTTACACCTGAGCAGCCCAGGCTGTGAGGTGCCACCCTTCTTCTACTGATATTATTATTATTATTATTATTAGTAGTAGTAGTAGTATTCAATTATTAAATAGTAGACATGCACATAAATACTGTAAATGCACTGATTAGCAGTGTCAAAATCTGAGCAGCTCTGTTATTTTAGGTCCACTTGTTGTAGGTATGTGACTTAGAAAAAGCAGCGTGCTCATCTCCTTGTGGAAAGAGGATGTGCTTGGACACCTTGCTCATTCTGTTCCTCAAATTGCTCTCCCTTACCTGACAAGCTGTGTTTTCTCTCTCTCTTTTATTCTTTCTTGGATCTCTCTGCATCGGCGCCCCATTGATCGGAATTAGTAAGTTAATAAGGTTGGGGCTCATTCATCAGCAGGCTAGAGACTGGAACTGCAGAGTGAGGCTTAATCAAGTCATCAGGGCTCCTGAAGCATGAAGGATGTAATTAAAGGAAAAGGCTGCGTGTTAGATAGTAACAGGAGCCTAGACCAGGCCCGCTGGACAGAGATAGAGAACTTCCATTTTCCCATCTCCTCTTTCTCGAGGTGTAAATCAGCACGCGGGAGGCAGGCGAGGGGAGAGCTGGTCAAACAGCTCCTGATGAATCAAGAGTATGAGGAGACAGGTTCTTCTGCTCCACCTTCATCAACACAAATGATCTGACTGGCTGCCAAGAGGGGTATCTGTGCTTTGTAGAGAGCTGAGCAGAATTTTCATGTTGGAACCAATAAAAATTGTGGACTGGAACATGAACGTTTCACACAGCGAGTTATTGTTCTGCAAGTTCTGAATACTGAAAACTATGGTCTAAGAAGTTTATAGTGCTTTTACCTTTTTTCTTTTGTCCCAGCTTTTTCCTTGCAAAAGTATATTTGTTGTTTTTAGAAAGGATTTTCTTCACTGTTTAGTAGTACAAATACTGAATTCCAAGAAATCACAATGCTGGATTATTGGCCACAAATAGCTGTCACACAGAACTCAGACCCAAGTCTGTGAGTAGTTTAGGAGCTGGACTTATAACCTGAGTGTTACAGGTTTAAATCCCCGGGGAAATTTGCTCTTCCACCTCTGCACCAGTAATTCCTTTGAATTGCTTCATCAAGGTGTTCAGCTACTGACACTGGCAAAGAGCAAACTTTTGACCTACCTTCAGTTAAAATATCTACCACTCCATTAACTACTGAAAAAAACTTGGCAAAAAAAATTCTGCAAACTCTTTTTTTTTTAAAATTGAGCTGCAGGTTTTATTATGTTAAAAGATGACCTTATCAGAACAAAAGGCTGTTGGATCAGGTACCTGCAGGGACATAGTCACTGTACCGCTGACTGCAGATGTGATGTATTAAAAAATCAAGTTGAAAACATAAAGCATTGTACAGTTCTCTGGGTTGACAATTTGGAGTAAAACCATACAAAGAAAGCACAATAACTTGATTCAGAGGATAGCTGCTCACTTGAGCACAACACATCCGTGTGTGATGGTCAATGATGCAAAAACTGCAGGCTGGTGATACATTCACCCTTAGTTAAAAAGCTAACACCCCCTCTGCCACACAATGACAGGTACAGTGGGAGAAACGCCAATAATTACCCTAATAATCTTCCTCAATATTTCACTAATGCAATGGAACCACTATTGAAAGGTGCGCTGCTCAGAGAAGGATGACCTTGTTTGAGGCTGATGTGGGTAGGTCACACTGGGTGGATTTACAGCTGCTCCCGCCACCGAGGAGCTGAATATTGGCTCTCCACCCAACACAGCAACATCTCTTTAGACCTAGCAAGGGAAACTCACTTAAACATCCAAAGTTTGGGGATTTATTTCTCATTTATTTTTAATGCTGATTTGCAATGTTAATGCGCTCACGTGCCTTTGAAAAAGGACCATTTTGATGAAAGTTACACAAAGAGAGAATAATCATCACACAGTAATTGATATAAACTGATATGAACCTAAGCAGGGAGTTTGGTAGAATGAATGTCCAGTATTTCTTTTGCTTGGTTTTCCTGCAAAATCACTGTTTTCTTTGTCATGCCCTATATAGTGTTCATTGTGACACCAACATTGATCTAATTCTTGCTGTTTCATGCACTTTATGAAAAAACGTACCAGCAAATCGGACTTGTGTCCACACCCAGTCCAAGCTATGGGGTCCAGAGGAACAATTACAGGTGTTCCTTC
Organism: Arapaima gigas; assembly: GCA_900497675.1. Taxonomy (NCBI): domain Eukaryota; kingdom Metazoa; phylum Chordata; class Actinopteri; order Osteoglossiformes; family Osteoglossidae; genus Arapaima; species Arapaima gigas. The sequence continues at coordinate 1,019,762 of UFQX01000107.1, forward strand.
TCTTGGATTCTGGGTTAAAACAATATTAATGAGGTCCCTGGGTGAAAACGCGCAGAGACACATTTCCACTGTTTGATTTTGAAGGAGCTATTACGTTCCCATTTCGTTGGCTGGCCACAGTTAGCAGCTAACTCATGAGCTCCACTAACCTCTCTTAACAGCCTGTTGTTCCCAGCCAGTGGGACTCAAGGCCAGCATGCTCAGGTGCTATACCCCTGTGACCCATTAGCTGGTATCCTGTCCACTAGGCCAAGTCTCGCAATCTGTGCAACATACTCCTAATGAAGGTTGACTTTTGCTTGAGTGACTTGCTGTTTGGTAATTGCGGTGACTGCTTTCTTAACATGCAACTGGCCCCCCTGTTTCCCTGGTGAAGCAGAGGATCTCCAACTGTTTGCTAGTTAGTGTAATCCTTTAACCCTGTAGTTGTGGCAGACAAAAGACATTATTGTCATCCGCGACCACCAGTGCGTGCAGAACACCCACATCAACACCGACTCAGCAGTGTGAGGCCTGCTCTGAACCTCAAGGATGTGTGAAGGCCATCTTGCCACTTGTAATGTCTGTAATATCTTGTTCATATTAGAAGGAGATTCAGGTTAGAGATGAAGAAGACACCTGGCCTCAAAAGATTTGACATTGTTTCTTCGGTGTTTGAACAACTAGGTATCTTTCTATTCATGGCATTTCACATATAAGGCATACAATATTTCTGCCTCACCAACCGGCAGAAGAAAACATGCCAAACTTCTGTGAACCTAAGCCTATGCTCTGGAGATCCTACTAATCCTATGGTACCTATGAAAGATGCAGATTCAATCTGCTGCTCACAAGCTGAGAACTGACATTCTGCCAGCTCGAAAACTCTTCCGTGGGGCTCAAAGTTTTGCAGAGTTGTCGGTCCATCTGTGTCCTGTCAGAGGTAACATGTACGTGTGGCTTGAGGCCTCAACCCCTCTAGCTCTGCACATGCTTTTCAGCATTGCCAAGCCCTTGCCCTGAAGACTCATAGATCTGTTGGCTTATCTGATCATTGGCGCTTACGATCAATAGAGCCAAACCACAAAGCATCTACTTAAACGGCCTGATCATTAATCTCGCCTGAGCTGCATAAATACAGCGCAGTGGAAACTTGTTGGTGTGTGTTACTGCTGAGGCCTGCGCACAGAGTTCAGATCATCGTTGTGCCATTGGATGAGTCTGAGGGAGGGGGATCAAATCCCACTAGCATGCTTCAGAAGCACAGTGTCCAGTCCCTCGAGATCAATGCAGGAGGTGGTCTTCATTGAAAAGTTGACCGATCCCCACTCTCTGATCAGCATTAAGGACCACCCCTTTATCAGGCATCATCTCCATTCATTTGCAAAAAGTTGCTGCAAGAAATGCCCGGCATCTTTTTGCTGCCCAAATTTGTCACCATGCCAGCGTTGACGCAGGAGCAATTCTCATCCGGAAACCTTGTTTATGTTGTCTTGGCCTGTATGAGGTTGTATTTCTGGCATGCGTGTGAAAACTGTGAACACAACGACTCTCCGCAAATGCGGTATCGCTTGCCAGACACAGAGTGTCACAGACAAGCAGGTTGAAGGTGTTAATCTGCCTGTAAGCAGTGGACTGTTAACTCCTCCCAGTTTCTCATTTCCCATGCAACACTCGAATTTTCTGTTGTGAATGTACTTAATTCACATGCCTAATTCCTTCAGGGACATTTGCCTTCTCTTGTCCACAAAGTGCCGGATGCCAAACCACCTGTTCTTACCATAGTTATTATCCGTTATTAATCTGTGCAATGCACCTTGTGATATTAGGTTTGTACATTACCCTTCTTATAATGACTGACCAATGTATAGAGCTGGGTAATTTTTACTGTATCAATTTAGAACAAGTACCCTATATGAAGGGTTCCATAATGGGAGCAAGGGTTAAAACCCAAGTCCTTCCTGCAAAGTGACCAGCTGTAACCATTATGTCACCTGGTGTCGCACTATTTTTTACTCATTTAAGGCACAAAATAATTAGGTTTAATAAATGCTCTTTGCTGCAGTCAAATGTATCAGCCATCAACATTTAATTCCCTTATTTTTAGTGCTTCGTGCTGTGTTTTGAGGTGAGGATCATCAAACCATTGATTCCATTTGGTGAGTTTCCACACTTGTTCCCCTTTCCTCTGCCTATTGCTTTGCAGATGTGCACCACAGCTAAAGGCAGCAGCTTTACCACAGCCTGCATCAGATTACATCACTGGTAATGTGAGACCTGTGAAAGTGCTGCCTAAGAGGCGGATAACTAAGTGTCTTTACATAGCTGTGTAAAAGTTAGCCATTGAATACACCCCCCCCCCCCCCCCTGGACACACACAGTGGACAGAAATACTGGGTGCCAAAGCACTAATTGTGTCCTTTTCAGCTTTTGTCCTGCAACGTGCTCACAGGCCAGGGCTGAATGGGGGCTGTCACATGGAGGGATAGAGTCTTCCCAAATGCAGACATGTGCTCTGCACAAAGAACAACACCCCCCAGTTCTCTTCACCCACCGTAAATAAAATACAGTGTTGTAATTACCCCACCAACACCCCTGTTGCTGGAGAAGGGTGGCCCTGAGTTATTTGCATCCTCACTTCCAATGTAGGTTTATTGTTTACAGAGCTGGGGGGACAGAGAACATACCCCTGTATTAAGATCTGCCACTCCATATGTCTCCCCTCCCTATGTGCAAACAAATGAAATGCAGTATTGTTTTGGAGAACTTTGCACTCAAAAATGTTCAGAACTGAGGTGTCTCACACTGCTAGAGATGTGCAGGTATCTATTCTCTGCTTACAGCAAGTCTGAAAACCAGCGACGTCAATCAGGAGAATCTCTTATGGAGATGCCTTTCATAAAACATTTTATGAAACACTCTAATTAAATATTATTTCTGTATTATATTGAGAGCAACATTCAATAAAAGCTTCAGGCTAATGGCTGATGCTTAGTTTGTGTTTTCCACAGTGTGTAAAGGGTGCCATCTTTCAAAGGGTTTTTCCCTCAGGTTTTGGGAAAGTGGGTGACAAGCTTAATGCGAGACATAAAAAGAGGAAAAAGCTGTCAGAAGGTTACAGACTAGGGATGAGGTGGGGTGCTGGGATGGGCATGTAAGTAGTGGGCCACACAGAATGACCACTATTCATATGCACCCAGATGTGCTCGAGCCCATTAGGGAAGACACACCATTTAGAGTGGCTCTGTCATTAGACCACATTTACATTTATTCATTTAGCAGACAATTTCTCCAAAGCAGCTTACAGAGACTTACCCACAAATACAGCTGGACAACAACGAAGGGAGAGCTGTAAAGTCTCATGTACTATAAGCTGTACGGTTTCCAGCCAGATGCATTCAGCCAAAGAAGAAATAGTGCAAACTGGCCTCACAGGGGAACTCTATCATTTTTAGGAAAGAAAGGGTTCAAATCCTCTCTTTGTTCTCCTCAATCCTCAGAATATGAGCTTGAGCTGAGGACTTGAGCAGAACTTTGCAGCATCACACACTCAAGCATGCCTCTTTGGGTGCATGTGTTCAGATGGTCATGAAAGCAAATGTTGTTACTCTTTGAAGCTCCCAAGTGGTTCTTTCCAGCATCTCTACTAGTACAACATGCTGCTGAAACTCAAGAAACCTTGTGCCCAAACAAATGTACATTGTTGTACAACTTACAGTGTTGAATTTTGCTCAGATGGGTACTGCGATGAAGCAGCTAAGGCTACAATATAAGTATTCTCTTCAAGGGTATAACAACAGCGGGTATAACCTCCTAGGACCTGAATGCGCAATGTATAGGTCACATGATGCCAGTTGTGTGTTTGTAAAGGTACTAATGTTCAGTGAGTTATTAATAACCCTTGTTCTGCAGATGGGTTTGTCCAAGGTGAATTATACTGTCAAGTATGTACATTTAGCAACTTACAATAGTATACCCATTCCTTTAGCACTGTAATGTTTTTTACTGTAACAGTTCAGAATAAGTACAAATGTACTATAGCTGAAGTGGGGGTTAAAACCCAGGTCCTTCAAGTGAAAGGTTATAGTTCTAATCCCTCCTTTTTCCCTCAGACCACCAACATAGTCAGAAACTTCTCTATATGTTATAACTGCTTTACCACTTATACTTGACTGAACTTCACGTCATTTGAGAATGCAGATGAAAATCTGAATGTCAGAAGTAGCAGGAGTTTGGTGGTTCAGCTGTGTACCCAGGGTTTAAACCCATACGTGACACCTCCAGAAGTATCCTCAGTGTCCTGTGCAAGCTCAGCTTTCACAGACCCATCTGGAGATTTTTTTCTCAGATGCTCAGACCTGGAGTCTAAGTGGCTGAAGGAGGCATCCTATGGTTAAGAAACTGGATCCATGGCTCAGGTTTGAGTTAAAGAAGGGGGACTATTATTGTATCGCTACACCATAGTACAAGATTTGTTACATTTATTTTCATTTTTACAAATAAAGCTTATTAGTCAGCATTTTTAATACTTAAAGACAGTATAAAAGATGAGGGGAAAAGGATATCATTTGAGAATACAGTCTTCTTAATCTTCACCAGGTATCCAAAAAAAAATCAATGAGGGATTGCAAAGACATCATACAACTCATGAAATCCCAATTCAGAGATGCCTCATCAAATGTGTCGTGTGTCTGTGACTAACCACTATGCTATGTGGGTCTGGCATTTACCTTGAAGTCATACAGTAAAAGCTGATCTGCAGTGTTAATCCTCAAATCACGGTAAAAAGCTTTGTATACAAACACTAACCTTGTAAGCTGCTTTGAAGAATACATTAATAACATTTTTTTACTATGAATGTTTCTGACAGAGATTGTCTCGAGTGGCAGCTAAGAGCCCATTGCAAAGTTGTGGGGAATGTGTGTCTTAGCTTGTGTGATGCATCTTTTTGCTCATTAACACATTTTTCCTTATGCAGAACATCCTTTTATCGGTCCTCTCCCTGCCACCATCATGGTGAACTCTGGAACGACTTGCTGGATCTTCCTCCCCCCACCATCTCCATCAGCAACATGAAGTGTACTATCTGAACAATTACACCAAATAAAAAGGATAAATCATTTTGCTTTTCTTATAAAACAGGCATACTTCCAGTATACTGCTGTCAGAATTTGATTAACTGTTTTGCTGTTTTTGGTAAATAAAGCAAACATTGGGAGAATATTAGGGGGATTAGAATGAATTTGAATTTTCTTCTTTTAAAATAAAGGAAATGGTTTTATAATTGTGTAAGTTTTGAATGTTTGAGGGCAATTACCTTTGCAAATCAACAGATAGATGCACTTACTCTGAGTTCCTTCAGTAAACATCCAGGTGAAAGATCCAAGTGAGGTTTACTTGCTTTGGGATCAATGCTTTTCTTAAGGAAATGCACTTAAATAAACCCAGATTACATCTTAAGTGATGCTATTCTTCCAAACATGAGTGTCTGATAGGGTCTCTCCCTGCTTTCTTCCTTGCAATTTGAAATGGCCGCAGCCCACTCTGGCTGTCAATCTCAGAGCAGAGATGGTTTGGCCTAAAGCAAGACTTCAGTGGCCTCATTAATTATTCATGGAACTGTGGGGGTCCGATCAAGAAGCTGCGGGGACGAAACCGCCCAAGACCGCCTAGTGCCCCTTCATTGGGCACTGGAGCCCCTGTATGGGAGTTTAACAAACTCTACATAACAATCTACAAAAAGCCTCCATAAACACACCTACCAGAAAGTAAAAGTAAAAGCTGTGCTTGATGTAGTGAGAAGACATAATTTGAGCCATAGTTCTGCTCCAGTCCACAGACTGCAGTGGTCATAAGGTGGTCAACCTCCGTCTCTGTCCCAAAATCTCAGTAATTATTTCTTTCAGTCCTTCTTCCCACCAGTGTCACCATCATGGTCCTGGAGAGCACTTTTTCCTTATCCAAAACATCTCCAGCTGTGGTGTATGCCTTTTTATCCCATCTATAGGCTGGCCAGATTGTCTAGTTCAGCTCATTCACTTCGGTGCCTTTAACCTGCAGAGGGCAATTTAGAACCCAGTAGTAAGTGATGAACAACAGGCAGGAAGTCTTTAACAATCTGTCGGATTGTTCCCAACAATCCCTGGATGCTTCTCTTTCTGGCTCTTTCTTGTTGGATAAAAAAATGTGTCCCCAGCTTCAGGGAATCTTTGTTTCACCCAAGTACAATTAACCTGTTAGGGTAATTAATGCCATTCATATGGAGGTGGTGCGTTTCATGAATAACAAACATCTGGCAGCTCCTTTAAAGATGTAAAGGGTGTCATGTTTTTCACCAAAGGGACAATACCTGGAGGTGTTAGCCCATATCCATCTGTTTAAAGATCCACACTGACAGTTTGTTTACAGTAAACTCATATCTGGCTGGACACTGGAGGGTATGAAGCCAAAATGTCTCCCAATCTTGTCATCTACCCCTTTTCTTTTCCTTTGAAAAGCTGATAATGTGCACAAATTTTATAGAATAAAACTCATTGTTGTGGCGGGTCCTTTGATAACAAAACAGTCACTCTGAGCATCATGGTGCCTGCTGCCCAATCTTGTATGAACATGAAGCTTTTGCCATCACAACTACCAGAACAGGGGAAATCCATTCAAAAGCATTTTGGGGCCACAATTTAGCATAAATGGCTGTATCCTACATGGCATTCACAGAGCAAACTGTCTAAGGTGGACATTTTCACACCATTACCTGTAACTGGAACGATTAAGTGGAGGATTAATATTATTTCTCTTTATTCAGCTATCATGTTTGTTTAAGGTGACACCATGATGAGTCTACAATGTGCAGTAGATGCTGTTGTTGTGCTGTGAGGAATCTGTGTCTTTACAGCTCAGCAAGACCTGCTGTTGCCGATTGTTGTAGAAACACACAGCCAGGGTGTTCGCACACCTCTGCTGAGTGGCCAGGCTGTGTAAGTGTCCCCCAATGATTCACTGCTCTTGCCGAGCTCTGTGGCCTATTGTGACGGAGACGATGGGTCCCACACAAAAGAGTGGGCTGTCGAGGGAAATGTGTGTGTATCTGTGGCTCTTTATTTCAGAAGCAAGCCCGTTTGTCCCTCTGTAGGATCAGGCCTCTGAGGTCCCTACAAGTTTTGATTCGAGTTCCTTTCTGAGGATAGCAGTGGGAAACACCCCATTACCTGCTTGGGACACCCATCAGGTGGCAAACTCTGGAACGAAGAGAAAGTATCCTTCACAAAGAGCCTGAGGCAAATGAATGAGGTAAGATGCTGCAATTCCTATTGGTAATGAAGACGAGCGCAAAAACTGCGGTGGAGAGCTGAGACACAAGAGGCTAGTCTGTATTACAGTTACAGTACGGTCCCAGGCATATGTCCCGGAAAGCCCCGCTGATTCTGTATGATTTTCTTCAGCAGCTCGATGGCAGACAAGTCATGTCCAGGTCCAGACGGGCCTTCATTTCAAATTCCTGTAATGGCAATAATGTTCTGGGCCGATAACAGGAAAGACACGTCTGGGCCAGGGCAGTCGCACGGCTTCTCCCACTTCCAAGGCCACGGAACCCCCACCCCACCGGTCAGACGGAGTGGGGGTGGTGGGGGGGTACCATTACTCACATCTCACCCAGCAGACATGATCTCAAACACACATCCAGGCACTTCAACAGTGAAAGGGTTTGAAAGGCAGACGTGGACCCCATTGTGAAAGGTCAGACACTGTGCGAGACATTGTCTAATGTCCTGGAGCCTGCCTGACCTCTGCAACTGTTCAGGGCTGATCGCTGTCACTATGACCAGGGGGGCACAATTTTCCCTTGTAAGACAGTAAAGTTTATATAGGGTAAAATTTGTGTTACATTAAGCAAATAAAGAAATGAATATATATGTCCTGCTATCCATCCATCCATTGTGAATAATCACTTGCTCAATAAAAAACATGGTGATGCAGACCCTTCCCCAAAAACACAGGCTGTGCTCTAGGCAGGTTTCCAGTCCTTTTTAGGGCAGTAACACATACACACACACAGTTATTATTATTATTATTATTGTTGTTGTTGTTGTCTGAAGTGATTCAGGGTAAATGCTTTGGTAACTAGGACTGCTGTGGTAGCAGGGATTTGAACCCAGCTCCTTAAGTTTAGAAAGTGATGACATTTTACACACGACAACGCCACCCTCTGGTGAACATAGTTAAAAGAGTAACGTAAAGGAAATGTCTGCCTTTAAGAAAGACAGCTTTAAGAAAAATTAGAGCTGATCTATGAATACAGGCACCATGTGTGTTTCTGAGTGTGATCAATCTCCTGTTATGATTAAGGTTTAAAGAATTTCAATAAATGCTCTACAAAAACATTGCATTTTATTTACAGGGATGTGCACCAGTATGTGTCAGTAACATGAGCATAGAGCAGAAAACAGCACTGGAATTTAGTATACAGTAAATAGGTGCAGTGGGTGACAATTTATCTGACATATTATTTCACAAAGTTTCCAATCCAAAATTTTAACCTTCTTCTGTTAGCTTAGTTGGGCCATTAATATTCATTGAAGAGTGGTTATGGATCATAATGTGGGCTTTAGACTTTCTTGATGGATGCTATTTGGGAGAAAATGCTGATTTTGTGCCTTGTTGTTTTAGTTGTGTTTTTTCTGTACTGCTGGATGGATTGGAAGATGTGATGGTGGGTGTGGGAAGGTTTATTCTTAACTCCCTGTTAGGTTCAAGTTTTACTTTGACAGCCATGACAATTAAGGATATAGACCTCAAGTGGTACGAAAAAACAGGAATTTTATTTAAAACTCTTTAATTAAAAACATGGCAAAACACCATGGTAACATTGTGTATTTAACTCAATTGCCCATAGAACAAATTCTTAACTTAGCTAATATGGAATATTTAAAAATATATTTTGCTGTTTTGTCACCCTTTGACTAGTCTGTCATTTTAAGGTCGCTGGTTTGAATCCAGTAACTGTAAAAGTTGCCAGTTTATTAGGTATTTATTAGGCCTTCAGAACAACATGAATTCATCTGGGCATTATATCAGGAGCCAAGTGAACAGAACCCCAGGCAACAATGAGGGGGCACTACTCAAGTGCACCTAGTCAATGCAATGCACCTGCAGCTAATAAGGGAGGTGACCATAAAAGCAGAAGAGGACTGGTACAAGGTTGTGGATTATTTGCTAGCTGTTACTTCAGAAGAAGGCCCTTTAGGTCATTGTATCCTGGCTCCCTGTTTAGATCCTGAGTCAGGCTCAACTAAGTAACCTGGGAAAACTGTTAAATGCCATCACGCAAGAGCTTTTGGCTGGAATTTCTGTAATCACCATCTAATAATCTGGATCAGTTTTCTGGAAGCCATGTCCTTCTGCATCATATGATCTGACAGAGCTGATTTTTGTATGTGGAGATGTGGCAATATTGAGAGTCAGTTCTACACTGAAGCCCCTACAGAACTGCTAGGATTCATTTGAGCTGGATGTCTGAGTCCTGAGGGCCAACCATGCCCGTTTCAGTATGACTGTATGAAAGGCATATATGCTTTTGTGGAATCTGGGGCTGCAGGGAATTTTTCTGATATTTCTGTAGTTGAGTTGGGATTTCACATAAAACATGTGAGAGTGGTGTCTTTGTATCTCTTCCATAGATTGGTGGGCTGACTGGTTCCAGTGTGGTGGACAGGCAGACTGCACCTGTTGTGCTACAAATGGGTCCTAGTCATACTAAAAACATCCAGTTTTATCAGGTTAAGTCCAATAATATTGGGATGCCCCTGGCTGGTGGCATATAACCCTGTATTTTCATGGGGATGGCAATGCTTGCAACGATGTATGCCGTTTTCCTGCACAGCAGCCTGAGTAGAGCCCTAATGCAAGCAAACCTATTAACATACCCCCAGAATATGTTGATCTTATACCTGTTCTTGCTAAACTGTGTCTGAATTTCTCCCCCCTCATTGAGTTTGAGATTCTGCTATTGATCTTTGACCAGGTACCACCCCCCCAGAGGAAGAATATATGCTTTATCTAAACCCAAACAAGCTATGGAGACCTATGTCACTGAGTCCCCCAGTTTAGGGATTATTCAACCATCCACTTCACCAGCAAGCCTTTTCATTATTAAAAAGAATGATGATGAGGAGGATTATAACCATGTATAGATGGTCAGGAATTAAATGCAATCACTATTAAATATCTCCATCCTTTCCTCTTAATTCTACTGCTTTAGAAAAAAATAGTGGTGACATTTTATTTATAAAATTAGACCTTAAAAGTGCATACAAACTGGTTTGAATCAGAGAAGGGGGTAAGTGGAAGATAGCATTCAGCACTGCCCTAAGACATTAGAAGTTCCTAGTCTTGCCCTTTTGGCTTGGTTGCCCAGTCTTGCTGTGAACAGTTTTTTTAAAAATTTCATCTCAAAGATACTTGACAGGGCTGAGATCTGGGGTCTGGGCAGAAAACTGTGAATGAAAACTCATGATGTTCCTGGAACCATTCATTTATTGATGATACCTGAGGTGTTTTGATATGATATTCTGTATACAAATGTTGAATTTGAATGTGCTTTGCCTGGTTGTGACTCTATACTTGCAACTTGTCATTCTCCTTTGAAAACTCTGGTCCACAAATTGTTTTTGTCCACATTATCACCTCACTATTCTTGGCAAACACTTGAAATGGTTGTGTATGGAAGAGCCCAGAATAACAGATATTTGGTAGATACTAAAACTTATTCTAGCTATTTCAATGCTGAACTCAACACTGACTGATAGACATGCTGGTCTGCCTGATTTATGACACACTGCAGTCACATGACATGACTTTTTTGAATGTACAATTTAGGTAAGACGGGGAGGGGGCACCCCTAAAACTGGAAAGTGAGTGTAGATTCTCAATGATTGACTCCTGAAGGAGACAAGTTTTGTTACCAGAAGGATGGACACATAAAACATGCAATACATGTGACTCATTCATCTGTTTAGATAAACGTGTGACCATATACTACATTTTTAATGGAAAGGATGAATGCTCTTTTGGTATATCCAACATTCAGATCTTAATTAGCATCATTGACTCTTTTCAGTCTTGGTTACACTGAAATAAATCTGCACGGAATGTTATTTCCAGCTGCAAGGTGTCTTGGGGTTCATGTAATCCCAGCAGTGTGGTTAATATATTGTGGGCAGTATGTAATCTTGCTGTGTCTTTAGCTGCACATTGGTTTGTCTTGGAGAAGTAAAGCTGAAGTTTACAGGAGTGTGACCCAAGGTGTAAAACTGCTCACCTGTCAAAGCTCCCTCTGACTCTGTGACCCGCAACCATTTCAGTTCTTATCACCAGAGGGCGCAACGTTCCTTGAAAAGACGATTTAATAAGTCTGGCATTCTGTTTTTTGCTTGACATCTTTAAAAAAACAAACTAGTATCCAAATGCTATATATTCAATAAAAAAGTGTTTATTTTTCATTAATGGTGTAGTTGTGAATTTTAAAAATTAGCATTAAAGGATTTTGATGTGAATGACTTGAATATTATTAATAAAAGTAATATGAAGACTATATTTATTGATAGAAAAATTAATATAATTAGTAATAACCTTATCCCCCAAATATCCCCATAATGGAAGATGTGATTGTATCAGCTGTGGATTTCATTTAAAATGTTTCTGTAAGCCAGCATCTTCAGAATGAAAATGTATGTTTGTAGTCCAGCACAGGCAGCAGTGGACCTTGAAAGATGGAAATGACCAGTGATTCAGAATATACTGATCATTTCATTGTGCAGAGAACTTTGCTTGATGCCCATCAGCTCCCAGTGGAGCAGATCAGTGGTGAAAGCAGGTTTTCTAGTCCAAGTTGAAAAGAAAGGAGCTGCACTCTGCCTCTTTGTTTCCTCTGCAACAAACTGAACTTTGTTTTTTACATCTACATTTAGTCAATTATGACACTTTTTTTCCCACCAGAGACCAGTGACTTCTGTATAACTTCAAGACACTGCTGTACTTTTACAAAGCATCACTGACATATATCTCAGGTGATATGAGCATTATTCTAGGAATTGTTTGCTTATTGGTTTTACAGTCAGGTAAACCATAAGGCATGATGGGATACCATCACATACAAGACATTTTTCACATACTGGAAATATACTGAGTATTTATAAAAGTCAGGCATTCAGAGCAAATGAATGTTATGGCTACAGTGACAAGTGGCCCAATATATGTTATGTACTATACTCCCAAACCTCTGATGACATCATTCACTTGCAAAGAAAAATACTATAGAAGTGTTTGAATATAATGTAACATGAAACAGGAAGACAAGCTGAATTTCCCAAAGCCTGAAACTAACAAAGCAAAACAGGTATGAACTGAGAAATTAATCTGAAACTCTAGCTTTTTCAACACCCATGTGTACGAAGAAATAGCAAATTCTCAAAAAATGTTGAAGACTTGAGGAAAAAAGATACTGAGTACATAAGTGTTAAACTTTTTTAATGTATGCATGTACATTGGGTGCTCAACTTACACACAACTGAAACCAGAAGTATTTGATTTGTTTGTAAATCCAGCCAAAGTGTTACAGTCAATAAGAACTTAATGACAGAGTCCTTGATGAATGGGCTACTTTCTGTAAAAACTGTAGATAAAACTGTAAGGAATTAAATGGATTAACTAACACAAAGATCCAGTCTATTTGTATTTTTATGATACACTTGGTCTCTGTTTTGAGTTTAAAAAAATGTATAAGTTATGGATATCTTTCAATTCAATTATTTATTTTTAGTTTTATTTCCTTGTCCACAAAAAACATTTTGTGGAATCTGCTTTTCTGCAAAAAGCCATTTGATGGCAACTTACTGCACCCCAAACAGAGCAGAACCTTAATTCAGTGCACTTCCGCAATGTTTACAGGTTGGTTATAGTGTTTGTAAGTGATGACTTTCTATAAGATGACAAACATTGTGCATATTTATATGATCAGTTTATATTTATATGTTCAGTTAACAACTTATTGAGGAAATGTATTTCTATATCTTGTCATTTTAAATCAGTTCTAATTCAGCTTTAAGTTTATAGTATCTTGCTGGTATTTTTTTATTACAGCCGTTTCACACTTTTACAGAACCTACACAGTGAATATAAAGTTATTTCTCTATTATACTTTTATTGGTTGTATAAATAATAAAGCACAAATGCTGCATGAAATTAAGGAATAAATTGGCACTGAATAGGTTGTGGAAATTATGGAGTTTATTATTTTCAGTATTTTTAAAGTATTCTTTAATTTTATTATTTGGTATCTTTAAAACATCTCTGGAATAATGTCCTGCGGCAGATTGGTGTCCCATCCATACTGAGCCTTCTCTCAAACACTTCATTTCCAGAATAGGCTCTGGAACACATGGTACTGCAAATGACAAGCTGTTGATGAAAACAGAATAAATAAATACAAGTCTTAAAGAAATTTTAAAATTCATTGTGGCTTCACCTGAGGTTTTACAGAACCAAGCCTGTGAATAAATTGAGGGATATCTATTACTAAGCTTTGACTGATTGTGTCTTAGTGGTAAAACTGATTTCTGATTGACTGACAAATAGAATGACAAACACACTTCCAGCCCCAGGCATGCATGTAGGCTGAGCACCCAATGAATATGTGGAATTTACATTATACCCAAGACTAACCCTTTTTAATAAAATGTTAAAATCTCTCTATCATTGATTTTTCCTCTTCCAAGCTGAAATGGAAAAAAATGACAAATGTTTGAACAAGCACAGGAGGGAGTTGACAATAATGTATTTCATTGATTTCACAGGGTGATTGACCCCCCACATCCTTTAAGATGATTACATTCAATATTTCACTGTCTCACATAGGGTTTGGAGATTCCTCCCCCCCAATACTAGGCTCCACTGGTCATCAGTGAAGTTAATGAAGGAGAAACAAGATGAAGACAGTCCACCCCCAACACACCCTCCCCAGCCCACTGAAGCAATAGAGAAATAACCTTGAGGAAAGTAATCCATTCTGCTAACAGCCGGTGGTAACAACCCACTTTGGCTTTGTATGGGGAAAAAAGGGAGCTGTTGGAGATCATTTTGTTGAACCATATAACACCTGACTTGCAGGTAACAGGTGCACTCTGCTGCTTCAGTAAATGTACTTGTAAGAATGAGTGAACCTCAGGTCAATGGTCACCTTTATCCACCAATGAAGGGACCAAAAATATTAGCAGTAGTACTCAATGGGATTATGTACAAATGTCCGGGTGGTATATTAATCTTGATTTAGTGTTGACAGAAGATGGACCGCCCCCCCCGATTATGCCTAAAGGGGTAATCGAGGGTATTTTGGTGCGTTTAAAGTGTAAATCATACAGTCATATTTCAAACATAAAATCTGCCCAACTCCAAACTGGCCGCAGGGCAGGATTGATGGTTTTCCACATGAATGCAGTTCCCAGACAAGTCTCACAGAGAAAGCGCAGAAGCGGCAGCCTCCGGCTCCACCGACGATGCGGAAAGTAGCCAGATCACCTAGTGCGGGGTCACAGCTCAGGTCAGTGCGAGGCTCATCTGCTCGTTCACACGTGAGAAAGACGCGCAAGGGTTCGCTGGAATTTGTAGTCCGAAACGCAGATTCCTTCGTCTTTAAGAGGGAAAAACGGCGCATCTCATGAGATTAAACTGCGTATTTGTTTAAATTTCATTACCAGTATCTGCGGTGCCGCCTGTGTTTCGTGTGAAGAGGGAGCCCGAGCATGTATTTGAGAAAAAACGGTCACGGGGACAGTTTAGAAAGAAAGACTACAAAACCCACAATGCCCTACGGGGCAGAATCGTCCTCCGCCGCTAGTCGCTCTCCATCACACTGAGCAGCCGGTCCGGTTCGGGGGTGACAGCAGCCTGCTTCCTCTCCCTCCGTGAGTAACACTTGTTCTGCGGGAACACGTTTTGTCACCTCGTGCATGGCATCGCTCCACAAGGCTTGGGTCTCACAGCCCCATTTTTACATTTTTATATCTCGGAGGAGTGATTTACCTGCTACTTCACTGTCAGTTCCTTATAAAATAAATTTAAAAAATCACACTGCTGGTTTTTTGCGGGCTGAGCTATTGTTTAGGACCTGAAAAAAAGGTGGCTTATGTTATTGGACCCACCGTGTTAAACACATCTCTAGGTTTTACACTTTATTGTGTGCGCGCCTTGTTCTAACGGGTACATATAAACGGTGCGCACGAGCCGTCGCTTTGAATGAACGTACCATTAATTTATTTGGTAGCATGCGGTAACCTGTTTGTGTTTTTCGTATTTTTATTGTTATTTCTCTGAATGATTTTCTTTGCCTCTGTTATGTAGGACTGCGCTCGGCTGCTGGGATCAAGCAGAGAGACAGGCTGCGGTTCGGCGGGCTGCACGCGCGCTGACCGGTAAACAAAAGAGGCGGCGGAACGGATCGCATAGGCGCGAGGGCGCCGCGAACGGCGATGCGTGCGACGCGGACTGCGCGCGTCCAGTTACACGGGGTGTCTCGCGGACCCGGAGTGGCGGGTGTCAGTGCCGTTCTGCGTTATTTTTGATCATAATCCTCATAATTATCATTTTCCCACGCGTGGACGGATTTTGACACGATGACGTGGGAAAACTACAATGAGTGTATCGGCAGTAAAATGGAGAAATGAGTGTATGGTTGTGCGGTTGTTATTGTGTGTAAAGGAGAGGAGTGAGCCAGAGCTGGTTTGCGTGTGAGTGTGTGTTAAAGAGAGAGAGGTGCGTACTGCACTCAGCAATGCAGATGCACCATGCTGGCAGCTGAAGGGGCCCACGCCGCTTCTTGTCATCGGCTTCCCGTTGCGGTCCTTCCCACCTTCCCCGGTCCTCTGCAGTGCCCGTGCGTGGTGGCAGCTAATCCGATGTGCATTTAGCTGCCTTTGGCACCAGTGGTTATCGCCGACCCTTCCCGTGGCTCACCATGGCGTCCTCCGACAACGACGAATCCGGCAGTGAAGAGTGCGAATCCCAGGAGCAGCACCAGCTGTCGAGTCAGAGTACGGATGTGGGCACCTGCTTCAAGTCCAAAAGTTTACCAATCTTGAATGGGTCGTGCCCAGTGGGCACTGACAGGATGGAGCTTAGGCTTGTCAACACGATGCAGATGTCCGTCAAAGGCGAGCAGAACCCCCCTTTCAGTGATGTCCCTCAGAGGATGGACTCTCCAAGCCAGACTGACCTTTCGCCCTCCATGTCCAGCACGGTTGGCTTGAGCAGCTCCGTGAGACCTGATGGCAACAACCCCAGGGGCAAAAAGCCACGGTTCTCCTTGTCGAGGTTCATCCGGCTCCCTGCCAGGAAATACGTTCGCGTGATCCTGGCCGATTCTCGCTGCTTCCTGTTCTGCATGTGCTACCTGACATTTGTCCAGTCGCTTATGGTGTCAGGTTACCTGAGCAGCGTCATCACCACAATCGAGAAGCGCTACAGCCTGCGCAGCTCCGAGTCAGGTCTTCTTGTCAGCTGCTTTGACATCGGCAGCCTGCTTGTGGTCGTCTTCATCAGCTACTTCGGCGGGCGTGGGCAGAGGCCTCGCTGGCTGGCAGCGGGTGGCGTTTTCATTGCTGCAGGTGCTGCACTCTTCTCGCTGCCCCACTTCATCTCCCCACCCTACCAAATCCAGGAGGTGAACTCGTCCACGGCTAACGAAGGCCTGTGCCTCAATGGCAACATAAGCGCCCGTGGCTCAAAAGAGGTCTCCTCCTGCCCCCGTGACCAGGAGGGCAACGATCACTCTGTGTATGTAGCCCTCTTCATTTGCGCCCAGATCCTGGTGGGCATGGGCTCCACTCCCATCTACACCCTTGGACCAACATACCTGGATGACAACGTCAAGAAGGAGAACGCATCTCTTTATTTGGGTAAGGAATGTGTTTTTTTCTGTTGTTAATGAACTGTGTTTGATGCAAAACCAAATGTAAAGCCTTCCCCTGAACTGTCATGAACGAGAACCCAGTGGGAACAGTTGCTGTGGTGGTTCAAGCAGGATCATGTGGTCTGTGGAGGGGCTGGACTGCCTGACGCACGATCTGAGTAACGTGAAAAGCTTTTCCCTTTGAAGTATTTAATTGATTAATGGTGTTGTGTGGTGTAGAACACTCATGATGGCCAGTAAGTAGATTTAGGTGTGAATTCAAAGTGGGCTCAGTCTGTGGACTTTGCGTCTTTTCAGGTCCTGTGTTTGTGAGGATTTCCTCTGACTGGTCTGGGTTCTTCTCACAGTCCAAAGACAAGTCATTCAGGTGTATTGGTGACACTAAATCGCCTGCGTGTGTGTGTATGTGTGTGTGTGTTAGATTGTCTGTGATCAACTAATGTCCTGTCAAGGGGTTAACCTGCCTCATACTCATGGCTTCCAAGATGTATTCTGGATTACTGTGACCCAGGATTACAGTGGTTATTGATAATTGATAACTGAACGAATTGAGTTAATGTTTTATAATGTCCACTGGTAGGTTCTTACTGTGACGTCCATTTGCTTTTTGTCCAGCTGTTCTATAGTTTGGTGCAAATGGGACGAAAAGATTACCATGAAAAATGATTTTCAGAACTGGAATTGTATTGATTTTTATTTTGCCGTTTTGTTTTCATTTTGAAATGCTGCAGTTTTTCCTCCATGCTGAGTATATATTTGACAGATTAATGTGATCATATTAGGCTGGGTGCTTGTCTTTGGCCAGTGGGAAGCTGGCCGTTAGGATGACCTCTTTGCAAGTTTAATGAAAATGTGGAAAAGACTGGGACAGCTGGGCTTGACCCATGGGGACTGGGAGACCGGTGTCTCTGCTGCTTTTAAATGACACCAGTGATAATGTCATGGGAGCCGTCCAGCTGCCAGACCCCAGCTGGTCCTGCAATAGCCCCCATGCTGAGAAGTGCTTTGTGACAAAAGTGTTAGGGTGGGGTGTGTCTGCTTTGAGGAGGCCACTAACATTTATTTAGCTGACACTTTACTCCAAAATGGCTTACAGTGTTAAGCTACCTATAACAATTTACTCATTTATATAGCTGGGTAGTTGTTACTGTAGCAGTTTCAATTACTTTGTTCAAGGATACTTCAGGTGGGTGTTGAACTTGAACTTCCAAGTCAAAAGGAATCAGCTCTTACTGCCATACTCCCTGCTCTCCTTTATGTTTTTATACTTTACGTTGGTTAGGACAAGATGGGACAGAGAGCTGTCCCCCTCAGATCTGTCTACCGCACGAGCAGGTTTGGCCACCCTCGTGACCCCTCATGACCCCTCATGACCACTGTCCTTTCATTTGCTGTTGGCAGCACCCCAAAAACCCTGTGCTTGATGGATTGTACATGACACAGGGTTTAAATGGGGTCAGTATGTTGTTTAATGGTTTGGGTCATTGCCTTGCAGTTCGAGTGTCCCTGGTTCAATGCCTGTTCCTGTAATTAAGGTGCTTACTGTGAATTAATAAGGTTTTACTAATGTTTTGCGGTTAATAATAGAATCCTTACAAGTTCCAGTACTTTGCTCAAGGGTAATAAAAAGGTTGCAATTTAGGACTTACACCAGCAACCTTCTGCTCATGAGTCCACATTGTTGTCTGCTCAACTACCTTTCCAGAGAATAGGTGTCATAGGGTGGATGGTGAATTTTGGGACTGAACTGAAAATGTCCTGCTGACCTCTTCCCTGCCTGAGGGCTCCATCTGTGTCAGGTGTCAGGTGTTACACAGGTGTGGACAAAGTCAGAGTGTGTTTTATGGTGGTGCTCCAAGCTGTCACCTGCAGTAACATTCACCTTTTTGGGGGCATAGTGTGTGGTCATCACACTTAGGTTCCAGGAAAGGAATATGTTCATATTGTTAGATCATATGTAGGATAACAGTTTTATTCCGTGATATAAATTGTGTATATTTTTAAAGATTTGGAGCTTTGGAACCTATTTAGGGAATGTTACCAAGTGATTCAAGGTACGTTACTTGCACGTAGATTGTTTTTTCACAAAATTATGGTGGTCTCTCATGAGTCACTCTAATGGAGGCTGAGTCACTGAAAGTGGCCACAATACCACATCCGTCTGCAGCTCTGACATTGGTGTCCACACTCCTGGATCCCCAGGTAACACGGCCTCCCACCCCTGTGGTGTGTTAACGGCTGCAGACGCAGCTCACATGTCAGATGCATTCCCACTTCTTGACCCCTGCGGTGCTGGTTGCTGGATGATTCAACCCCCAGACGTGATCGCAGTGAACCTTCTGTTTTGCCCCTACTTCTTCCTGAAAGCGTCTCTTTTGTTGAGCCATGCTGTGAAATGTAAGGTGGTGGAGTGCAATGGCTTGCCCAGGCATGCATGGATTTGTGGTATGGTGAAAGGGTGGGGCTTTATGAGGTTGTTGCAGATTAATTTATTTTTCTTCCTCGGAATGTCTCAAGTGGTCAACTGCTGGTGGTTCAAATGATTTGGACAGTAGTTCTGCTCCATTAGGCACCCTCCACCACAGTGCAGTGCTGGTTTTTCCAATACACATCTTGCTACAGAAAGGGTTGGTTTTCATTGGCTTAAATGTGTGTTATATTGGAGAGGTATAATGGTGCAGCAGGTAACCTGATGCCTTATAGCCCCTGCCCTGTAGATTTGGATGTGGGTTCAAATCCAGCTTAGTGTGTGTGGAATTTGCATGTACTTCCCTTGTTTATGGAGGTTTCCTCCAGGTACTCTGGTTTCCTCTCACTTCAAGAAGATGTTTTAAAAATTCTCTTTGAATCATTAACAAATAGATGGTGAAGCTTTTCAAAATAATTTTCAAACAAACAAAACCAGTGTGATCAAATTTGAAAAAGTGTTTCCAGTTAAATGAAATTGTGTATTTTGTTGTGATCCTGACAAGGACAAGCTGTTAGGGAAAGCAAAGGATATCAAGTATGATTATAGGAAACTACCAGCTATTGCTCAAATCCTTACATCCTGTCACTAGATTTAGCCAGAAAATAACCAGGTTGACACCGAGTGACTGACAGACCGATTCATCAATCAGAACTTTAATGATTCAGTAGCAAAGTTCATGAAGCTACCTGTAAAACATAAAACAGTGGTAAAACAACAAAATATTTTCACTGCATCAGTAACCAGTCATTGGCACAGGAGGCAGAGTGGGACCTGAACAGTACATTTACATTTACTCATTTAGCAGTGTACAAGTTAAAGTACACAGAAGTGCATTTCACTAGCAAATACCAATACAGACATGTTACTCTTGAAATACACTTAGTCCAATACCACAGTTATTGCCAGCATACAATACAAAACTGAAAGGGAGTACAGACATATTGTTTTCTTTAAACAGATAATGTGGCACATGATTATAGATCAGTGGAGAACTGGAAAGAACTGAAACTAAAAATAATGAAAATATGTAGAACAAATGATCAGGTAGACAAATTTATGAAGGATTCAGGAGCTCAGGTGGGGGGGAGATTTGTAAACACAGGCAGGGATTCTGCAGTTCTGACTGACAGAGGTAGCTCCTTCTACCACATTGAAGTGGGAACGCAGAACCTTTGGGCCTTTGATTTTAGAACCATTTCATGTGAGACCAACTAGGAGGCAGAGGTGGAACAGTGTGGCAGTATGGCTTGGCTGAAGCAAATGTTCAGGTCCTGCAGCTGTCAGGGTGCAGATCTGTTGATTGACTTGGAGGCCTTTACCTGTGTGCTGAACTTGATACTGACAGTTGCGGGGAGCCCATATAGAGAGGAAGACGAGCGCTGAAACATGGGAACATTTTGGTAGGTCAAACACAACTCATGCAGCAACATTCTGGTACAGTTGGAGAGGTTTGATAGCAGAGGTTAGAAGGCCAGACGGGAGGAAGTTGCAGTAATTTAGACAGGATACTACCATGGCCTGAACTAGTCAATGCATTAAACACATTACGTACTGATCTAGATGTAAATGTTAATTTTTCAAATTCTATATTTTTTAAAATTAAATTCCAGTAACATTGATTTCCTTTAGTTATCATAAACAGTACAAAAACCCCAACCATAATCACCATGATGTTAGTTATCATAAACATCACGGTGATGTCATGATAGATATAGTTGAGGTATTTGTATTTTTTGTGGTTAAATCCCCTGTGTCTGTTCTACTATTAGAATGAGTCATCACAGCCAGGAGCCCTTAGAAACCTATAGGCACACATCGTTGAGGTCAGACAGGGGGCTTGGTAGAACATGTTGGGTTTAACCTGTTTCCTCTCACGCTGATGTATTGTTACAATGGAGAGGCTTCGGTCTCAGGGCTCATGTAAAATAACATGACCTACTGTCGGGTTGTTTGTTAGCTTTCTGCTGGTGTTGTTGTCTATCTATGTGTATTTCTGTACAACAACTCTTGAGTTTGTGATTTTACAGTACCAGTGAAAAGTGTGTACACTTCCTGGAAACTAGTTGGTGAAAAACTTTGCTGAGGAATTGAGGCCCCATGTTTTCCCAGCACTTCTGCAGCAGTGGGACACTTGAGTGAAAGCAAAGAAACCGCTTCTGTTCAGTTTGTCCCCTACAGTTTGCCCAGTTTATACATTTTCAATATGTTGCTTGCAGGGTTTTCATAAATTTTGTGTGGGTTAGTGATGGGGTTTGTGTTTTAATACTGCAGAAGACTATGTGCATGTCTTTGTTACTATGACTTTGTCATGTCAAAACTTTTTTGTGCTTCTTTGTACACTCAGGCCTTCTACAGTAGAAAAGCACAATAACGCTGTATGCAAATATATTATTGTTTCATACTATATGCTTATTATTCATTACAGCAGCATTTGTAGTGGTGATTTTACTTCTGCAAGAGATTTTATTCTGTGCAACAAATATTCTATATTCTGTGCACTATATGCTCGATTTAACAAACTAAGTGGGAGCTAGTGGTGTTCAATTTGCTGAATTTCCATTTATCTCCACAAGTCTGTAAAAATAGCATTCATATGAAACCAGAAGTCTGTCAAAAAAAGAATAGTTTGAACCTTTCAACCAGACTGATATGAGGAAATACTGGTATATCATTTGAAAAACAGGAAGGAAATACTGACATTAAAACAGAATTTTGTTGGTTAAATACACAATCCTTTAAATCAGGGTCTGTTAGATTGAAGATATACTCTCTCTTTCTTGTTTTAGATGTTTTGGTACAGAGCAAGCATTTATCTATCTCAAATCCAATGGGTTTCTTGTGCTTCAACAGTGTTTGACAATATTTAAGTATAATTTATTTTTTAAATTAAAAAAAATATTCATTTATTTGTTTCCTTCTGGCTTAATCTATAGGCTAATGCACTAGATTACCTTAGAAACCATGACCATGAAACTATAAAATTAAAAGCAATGTTAGAAATGTTTAGTGTTGCAACTGCTAATTTTTTCTGTTTAAAAAAGGCATAATCTGATGCCTTCTTAAAAGGATTTTTCCTAATGGGATGAATTCATGGCATAAATGAGGGGAATGGCTGGGGTTCTTTTCTTCAGCATTAGCTGATCCTCCTTCACAGTATACAGTTTGAACCCAGGGTGCTGTCTGTTTTCCTCTGTTAATTTTAGAAAGGGAACAGCTGCTCTAGGTTGATTTTTTTTTTTTTTTTTTTTTTCTCTCCCCCCCCCCCCTCCTCGTGTATGTGTCTGCGATTGAGCGACTGTGTGCAAGGGCCCATTATTGATGGCACAGTCATTTTTAGCTTTCCCAAGGGGCTGAATTGTCCATGCTTTTCCTCTGAGAAATGCTGCAAAGGGGGTGTGTACGTATGTTCGTGACCCACCTCTTGTTCTCTTGTTTGCCTGGGCCACATCTACTCTTTGTATTCCAGAGGTGGTTCTTGTTGAAGACTCTCATTTTATAGTGGGATGCAAAGTCACCTTAGTCCCTTGGTAAAAATGGAGTCTGAACTGCCATAAATTGTGTTGCTGTAGCTAATGAACATGTCCAAGGTGACTTACAATGTTCAGATGTTCATGTTATATAACTCGTGCACTGTGAAATATACATATGATGTAGTCCAGGTGATTTAATGCTTTCTGTACGTCCAACATATCTTTGTTTTATGCTATTTGTTAGTGTCAAGTCACTGTTTTAATACATAGTGGCTTTATCCTTCCTTCTGAGACAATCAGTTGTGACAAAAGAATTAAATAAATCTTAATTAGTTGGGTTCACAGGGATGAACAATGAGAATGCCAGTTTTAGCCAATAATGCTAACGCTTTTTTTTTTTTTTTTAAATGTAGCAACACAATGAACAGTACCCAGAGGTACTCATAATGGGCTTATATATTTCATGCAACTCTTAAAGATACAAATATACCTCTTGCGGTTTCAAGTCTTATACAGTGCTGTCAAACAGTATGTGCCCTTTTCTAATTTCCTTGATTTTTCAACTTTAAGTTAAATTTCATCAGATCTGTTTGTCAGGTACACATCTATGAAGAACTTAATGGTCAAAATTTTAATTTCAAAATTTAAATGTTAAAATTGCTGAATATATCTACCCAATTGTTAAGTTACAAAACACATAATATTTGCATAAACTGAATTGTTTTCCACTTGTGGATTTTGACATTTTAATAACTGTACAAGTTAAATGGACACTCCCCCCAACTGGGGCTGAAGCTGGCAGAACTTGTGTTCTTGGTTACTGATGAGGCAAAGGGGGGATGATGGTGCCTTTGGTGATGCCGAAGTGGGAAATTATTTGACCTCAAATGCAAAAGGTAATTTAACCTGACTGATCTTATTTTTTGGACCAGACAAACTTAGAGCAAAAGCTGCCTCCAGCTGCAGTCCCGTGCTAGTGTGCTCTCAGCTTGAAGCACGCCGCACTTCCGGGACGTGAAGTGGCAGCAGTCCCAGGGTGTCCTTCACAGCTATTCTGGTTGGAGTGTTGTCTGAGAACTGCACTGTCGTGCCTTTGTGTCAGCTTACTGCAGGGTTCTCGCTGCATTGGTCTTGCTTTGCTCTGTTTTTTTTAAAAAGCATATGGTAAGACATAGCATTAAAGTACCAGGCTGTTGTGGTGTTGCAGACACCAAGAAATCTGTCTGCAGTATCTGTGAAAACAACCTTTTCTGCATTGCTGTGCACAGCCAAGGAGCCTGAGCGAGTGTGAGCTTATAATGGGAGGAGCCAGTGGGCTCTTGCACACCAAATCCCTCCCATTCCCAGTTAGTCTGCCCATTCTCCCAGCAAGTCAACTTGGAGGGGGCAGTATGGAGAATTGAAGTGCATGTGTGTACGCACGCATGCACGCATGCACGCATGCACGCACGCACGCGCACACACACACACACACACACACACACACACACACACACACACACACACACACACACACACACTGTGGTCCCAGACCAGATGGCCCCCTGTAAGTGCCTGATTCTGCCCTGGACCAGGGATCATCTGTCATCTGCCCTGAATACTGGGTCATGGCAAAGGTATTTCTCCAGCATGTCCAATGCGCTGCTGTAGCCTCACAGTGCATATTAATACAGTACTTCTCCCTTTCTCTGATTTCTGAGTTTTTCTTTCAAACTGGCTCTGATCTCAGCCTCATTACTTATACATTCAATATACAGAAAGGATTGGGCTTTAATATCATCTGTGTTTCAACACAGCTGGGTACGAAACTGAATATTAAACAAGCGGAACTGTCTTGCGTCCTTTCTTTGGTGTGTACCAGACGTGCATGGATTTGCTGGCCACACACTTGCCTTGCTGGCTAATCGTCACACCCGAGTCAGTAAATAAATAGATCTGCTAAGTAAAGCTATAGCTACGAATACACCCAGGACTAGGGACACGTGCAGGGCTCACGGTGGATTTTTTGCCACCCAAAGAGCTTGCCAACTGTGTATTAACCATCTGCAATAAAAAAAAATGCATTTAAGGGTTAGCTGGGTGAATGTTTCTGTGACTTGCACATGGGTCCAATGTGAATTACCTGTGAGCTATGGCGTGTGTAAAGGATGAGTCCATTTGCCTTACACAAGTCCAGCCATGAATGTGTTCATATACACAGATCCCTTACGTGACTTTACCCGAATAACAATATTGTTCTTGTGATGGAGGTGAATGAATGGCGACTGAAAGGGGCACAGTTTGTACAGATGGACTTGACTGTCTCAGTCACAGAGGGAATCTAAATTAATCACCCCTTGTGATTAATACCTGCTGTGATTTTCATTATTCTGAGTGAATACCATCCCATAGGATATTTGTCATTTTCCATCAAAAGGTTTACGTGCAGGATTTATGCATGTGTCTGATAAAAGTATTATTTTAGCGTATTAATATGTGGCAGGAGAGTGCAATAGATTGTGTTTCCTTGGTATTGAACATTTCATTTTTGTTGATGTATTCAAGGCATTTTAAGTGTGTGTGTGTGTGTGTGTGTGTGTAAAATCTGTCCACAGCAGATCTATTGTTGGTTACCCAGACAGTTTAGAGCTATGATGCTTACATGTTGATGTCTCAGGTGACTTTGGGAGCCATGTGTTGGGCACAAAGAAGTTATACTGATGTTCTTTGTTTGGAATTACCTCCTGATGTGCTGGGGGTGTTTTGCTCTGTGGTTGTATTTCCTGTCTCTGTTTCTGGATGTGGGAGAAAAACCACCTGTTTGGACAATGTGTAATGACGATAGTTCAATCTGCTTCAGCACAGTTCTCATTTCTAGGATGAAACTGGTTATTGATTGAATGCTGAAACTGTGGAAGGTGGGAGGGTTCAGGAGGGGGATTAGTGAATTTTCACGGGACCTATTTTTAATGGCATTCCTGCACTAAGCCTGTTAACAAAGTGGTGTAATGCTTTGATCGTGTGGTCACGTGGGGGTGTGAGCGTGTCTGGGGTGGACTTCTTTGAGGTCGTATGGGGACGGGTGACATGGGCTAACTGCCCTAGACTTTGGGGGTCTCATCAGAAACTGGGGCCTTCAAAGCAGTGATTCCCCAGTAAGAATATCAGCTTCTGCACATAAACGTGTCAGAGGGCATCCACAATAATTACAGTATATTGCTGATGCAATGCAGTGTAATGGGCTAAGTATTTTAAACCAAAAATCACTTAATTTCTCTGGAGATGCAGCTTTATACCATGAAATTCTCAGTCAGTTTACCACAGCATCTGGTTTGTAGAGAATAGGCAGAACAACTACCTTTACCCGATTTGCAGCAGCGAGGAGAGCCATTGATGTTACAGTCATAAAATAAAGGAATAAATCCATCTAGAAAAATCAGTCATCAGTCATAAGATAAAGGAATAAATGCAGGGTGGGGAAAAGGGATCAGCAGATTTTGAGCTGCCTCATGGTTTCAGAGGGGAAAGAACCCATTTTAGACCTTACATAACATTTGGCTTTGTGCTTGCGAAGGGGGAGCTTCTCCAAAACAAAGCAGGCAGGCTGCTTTTAAGTTTTTCACACCCTGGTGAGTTCTGTGACACAATTTTGCTGCAAATGCTGGTTTTAACATGGAGTCAAGGAGGGAAAGCGGTCTGGTTTGTTGAGCAACGGGCCAAAGCTTAGACTTCAGAGGACAGCTGTTCTTGGCTGGTGCTGCGTATGGTGAGGGAGTGGATCTTCACTGACCTTCAGTAAATGTGACCTCCAGTGAGGCTAGTAGATACCCATATGGAGTACCCATTAGTCTAGTCCCCTCCCACTTCTCCTCATTGTCTAATTTTGCAAACCAATGATAAATGACCAAACTGTCAGGTGACTTCCATCTGGAGTCTCTAACCAGTAGCATCAGATGTGCAAAGTGGTGTATGTGCTTTGTGTTCATGGTATTACACTCACTTTAGCATTTTTTCCACATCAACACCCCTCTGTGCTTTTGATTGAATGAAGATATTAAGCTTATGTTAGAGATACAAACCAACAGCACTTTTGGCCGGTGATAAATTCCACTGACAGAAAGCCAAGCACTGTGTCTGCTGCTATTGATCTCTGTTATGGTGCCAAAGGAAATAAATCTTTTTATGTTTATTCCCATTTCATCTGCTCATTAATTTGTCTGCCCTGAAAGTTTT
The DNA here is from genome assembly GCA_900497675.1 of Arapaima gigas. Lineage (NCBI taxonomy): Eukaryota > Metazoa > Chordata > Actinopteri > Osteoglossiformes > Osteoglossidae > Arapaima > Arapaima gigas. Next base: position 1,046,850 of record UFQX01000107.1, read on the forward strand.
CATTTCTAGAGGATACATTTTATACTGTCAGGTTACTGATGGCCATATGCTCAGGTGAAGTCTGGTGCCAGAGACTGTTCCAAGGTGGCAGTGGAATGTAGCATGGAAGAACTGTGAGGTACATCTGTGACAGTTAAACTGGTAGACAGAGGTAGATCAGTGAGTCAGAATTAGCTGGGGTGGACTACAAGATAGAAGGCATAAAGTCATGCTGATAGGTTATACTTTTTCTTTTGTCTAAAAGATGACACAGAACACTCAGTCCCCAATAAATAAAATATTCTTATGTAGACCATGGGAACAGAAGAAGTGTGAAAAAGCAGTGATACTAGTTACAGGGTCTTTGGAGTACGTGTACACTGAAAAGGCATCAGAATCTGGAGGTCTGAAGGACTCTGGGTTCTGTCAGTGTATATAAAGCCTGTTGACCAAAGAGGTTCTTTCAGAAAAGCACCAAACTCAGTTTATTTGTTTATCCAGTTTAATTACTTTTATTTGCATTTACTTCGCTTATCACTTTTGTAACTTTGTTTATTGTAGACTGTGTTACAACCTGGGTTTACCTTTATCTGAGTCACTTTGACAGTGTTTACGAATCATGTCTGGCATTTCTAGGTGGTCATGTGTACGGGATCAATTGGCTAACAATTTACATTTCCATAACTTAATAATTGATATAGCTTGAAATTAATCAAATATAATTTATTTTTGTAGTTGCAGCCAAGGTTTTTAAAGAACTTAATATGTGAATAAATTAAAAGACATCTCTAAGTTTTTATTGATTCTGAGGTCGGGTAAAAGTGACCTAGGAGTTACATGCAAATTTGAATTATCAGCAATTCTGGTGTCAGTTTTGTTTGGGTACATTATGACCAAGTATACACATCTTAACGTAACACTGATTTTCATTTTGGCAAAGTTTATAACAAAAGGTTCAAAATGAACATTTTCAGATTTTTTAAAATCATATTCCAGATGCAGGGAAGGATAGTAATAGTTTTGACCAAAATCTTTGCATATGTTTTAGTCAGTGACCTGGTAACAATGTACATGTTCTCCTGGCTTAGGATGTTAGAATCGGGGCTTCTGAATGTTCACTATTTATAGACACACATAAATGCATTATAAATAGAGATGAAACCCCAGTCTCTGTTTTTTTTTCCCCCACTGTTAAGCTTTTGGGACCCAGTGATGTGAGGAAAAACAGTATTTATGAATGTTTCATGGTGCTGGACTGCTTGAATTTCATTTGCATCACAAAAGGCTTAAATTAGTTGTTTTAAATTTTATTCTGTCTGTATGTTTACAGTTATTCGTACGTAATGTGTCAGCATTTCCTATTTGTGTTTTGCTTTTCCCATCTTAGTGTCATTTGTTTGTTGACCTTAAAATGCTGAGTTTGCTCTTAATACAGTGTACAAATGCACAATAGTGCTTTTTTGTCTTGTAATTATCAGACTAACTGTGGGAGACTGAGTATTATTTATACCATGGAATTCTTTAAGTATATTTATTTTAGAATCCCTTACAGATATGATACCATATTCACAATTTGGAAAATAATACAGACTAATTACTTGGCATTTACTAAAACTAGATGAGGACTCAACTGAGTGTATTGTGTAATAGAAAAGAGCAAAATTGAGTCTATCCTCAATTTGTTGCATTATTTTGCTTTTCCAGGTTTAGATAAAATAGATTTTGTGAAGAAGGTGAACAGCCCCAGTCTTGATGTTCCTTTGTGGCCAGTTTGCCATAAAGCAGTATGTAAAGGTGCATCCTGATTCCAGGCGCATTAGTATGACACATATTAAAGCAATTCTGGCTTCACAGAGAAATTCTTGAAAAGGTCATCTGGTCCTGGATGGTGGTGTCCTTCAGAAAGTTAAGGGGTGGGTGCTGTGGTCTGTGCGGGATACTACTTGGACTGGGAGGCATGGCCACTGGTACTAGACCTTCACCCAACGAGGGACGAAACTGGCCAGGCCGAGCTCAGCCTGTCGCATTGTCGTGCAAATGTCAAATGACATTTCTTAAGCCTTGGAGCTACATGGACACCCAGTTACCCCCTCACACATGCCTCTGCCTGATGTCATCACTGTGCTGTGGAAGAATGTCTCTCGGTAAGGAGGAAAAAAAGGACGAAGCACATGGTCAGCGTCCTCCACCGGCACTTAGTAAAACATAAGGAGGTGGACATTTAATTATTTTGATTTTAGTGACATTTGTTTTATAGTTTGTATTACATGTCTGGTTTCAGAGAGTGTTTATGCCACTGAATTGTTTTATTAGAGCAATTTAGAGAATGAAACCTCTGTTGTAATCTCTCACCGTTATGTGTCTATCAGAGTATAAACAAATTTCAAGACACTTTCTCCAGTCTGATCAGTTTATTGCACTGCAATAAATCAGTGCTTGAACGGAAACAAATTGGAGCAGAGTGGACAGTCATGCCATGGTAGAAATGCTAAAAATGTAACTGGTTTGTACTCACTTCTGGGATGACAGAATCAAAATGACGGGCAGGATGAGAATCCATGTGGCAGAGTCCCTGAGGCTCTTCCATGAGTTGTATGTCCAGCAGATGTCACATGGCCTGGAAGCAATAGCCTTGGACTACTGATTTATTTTTCAATTAATTCAGGCCTTACGGGGGAACCTGACGCTGAAGGTGCTTATGTGAGAGCAGAGGAAGGTGGTGTGCCCACCATATGTTTCCCACAGCTGCTACAGTGTCCCCTACATGCCTTTACTTAAATGTTTACTTTGCTCCTAACTGTACCAGTACCTGTGCTAGAGTCTCTTCATGTTTCAAGGCGACCTCACATCCTGGTATCTCCGTGGGTGTTATTTGGGTGGAACCACAGAGGTAAGCACTGTTTTTCAACTGTATTGGAATGCTGTCCACTCATCTGAATCAAGGACAAGAGCTGCCTTGAGATTTATAAATACAGAAAAAGCCACTTGGCTGGTTCTTTGATCAGCTGCAGGCAGTTTTCTGGTCACATGGGTCAAGAGAATCATTCATCGATTTGGTAGATTACAGACTGGAAACTAAACTGATGACAAGGCTTAAGTGTTGAGGCACATAGAGATATGCTTGAGATATTGAGAATGAACACTAAGGTGTGAGTGGCTTCCTCCACAGGCGGGGGGTGGGAGGGGGTTGATGGCCACATGGAGCAATTGAGGGACCAGTGTTGGAGAGGATGCAGTAAGATATGGTGTGATGATGAGGCAATATGGCACTGCTTGTTTGGAGTTGCCTGGCAGTGAGGAAGGCACTTGGCTGGCACAAGAGCTGCTCAGTCCGTTCTCCAACACGTGCAGGTCTTAGCATTTGCTGTCTGGGCTGTGGGCCACCCACAGCCTCTGCTTCCAATTATATACAACAAGCGAGTGTGTATCTCAGAGGCACATAGAACTCTGGTCACTGAACATCACCAGGACAGATGCCAGTTGTGGATGCCTGCCATTCTCAGTGTCTTCAAATGAATCCTTTTGGAATAAAATCTGAAAATGGTAGTGCTGTTCATTCTGCATGTAAACCAGTTTATAAATGATTTTTCCCTTTGTAGAGACAGCAGAGGTTGTTTTCAAATCCCCAGCTATGAGTTCCTCTCATTGTTAACTTGCCCCTCATCTCTGTGTTGGATTTTGGAGTTCTGCCTGCCTTGGCTGATAAAAAGTGCCATATCAGGCCTGCTCCCACTCAGTGGAAATCCCTGTCTGCCACTCAGTGTCAACTGCATCACTATGCTGCCTCTTTGTAAAACTGTTGAGGAATGATTCTCTTGCTTTATACAGTACCAGCTAAACATTTCTATATGGTCATCTTTCCATAATTGATGTTTCATGTACGATTTCTAAGTTGGAGTTTTCAATCACTGTCCTTTTTGGTCAGATAATTCTTATACAGCTTTGGGATGTGCTTCAGATTGCTGTCTTGTGAATGAAAGACTGGGAGTTACTTAACAATTTGATTTAATCTATACGTTCATATGATACCTATTTACTGAGTAATAATTTTATGAAAGTTCAATTCTTTTGAATCGCCCTATCTCAGCGGTTGGACCCCAAATATCTTGTATTTTGACTCATTAGTTCATAACACTGACTTTGACTTCTCAAACATCTTTTCTGGCCCAGAAAAGTCTGGTTTCAAGCAGGTTTACCCAAACCATTTCTCTAATACTGTATACAAACTTGTCTAAATATGATTCAAGCCCCTTGGTTTATATCATTTCTTAATCAGGGTTTACCAAGTTTCTTACTCCAATATTTTATGGATATTTTATTTCAGGTGTCATCACTTCATGTGGCTTCTTACCATGACATAGACAACTGCAGCAACCGATGTTGCCTCTGTAAATTTTCTCATTCACCAGTGCTGCAGATTAGTCGTTTTTTCTAGGCAACTTCCTGGTTTGAATTCCTGCAAACTGTCTCATACCCTTATGATTGGAATACAGAACTAGGGAGTTTAGAATCATGCAAACTTTGCTTCTTCTTCATCACCAGACTAATTCAAAAATGCTCTGAACATTTCAAGTAAATGGTCCAACCACGTTCAGTTCATTTCATAATGTGTTTATTTACCTTTCTAATGATCTGCTAATATGTTGAACACTTCTTCTGGATGTATTGTAAAATATGGCTACATTTTTATTACTGTATCTAATTTAGCTTATTTTGTGTATTTATCTTATTATCTGTGAACCAGTAGGATAGGGCCAGTAAAATTAATATATTTGTAGGCAAGAGTCATGGACCACTTGGTGTGCCATTTCTTCTATTTCTTTCACATGATTTACTTATCGTCTGTTGTAATGATTGATTATGGGTAGGCATTATGCTGTGTTCCTAAAGCTTCTGTTTGTACCTACAAATCTATACAACTGACAGACCTTAGCTGCTTGCAGTAAAGTGATTGAGGTCTTTGTGGATGATGGTAGATAGACAGGGTCACTGGATTTAGGAGCATAATTTTACTCCAAGAAACAAGCTAACTCAAGTTTGCCTGTTAATCTTTACTTTCCTAAAACCTACAGTACCTGCCAAAACTGAGAGTCCACTTAGTGTGCTGAAAGCAAGTTGTTTACCCACAAGGCATTTGGTTAGCAAGTGTGATGAAGAAATCAGATGTCATGTCTTTCCAGCTCTTCTGCAGCAATTTCCAAGGATGTAGGACACTTGTATATCGCTTCGCTCTTACTCTTTAACTACAGGTATCGCTCAGGTTGCCCAAGCCTAGTCACATCTTACACTGGTACAGTAACTGTGGTTAATGTTCCTGCAGTGTTGTGATATGCATTTGCCTGGATGAGTTTGTGAAGTCAGACCCAGGCTGATAGCTTGCGTAGTCATTAGTTGTTTAGTCCTTGTAAGAAGATAATGCAATGTCAGCACATTGCCAGTACAATGTGGTGGCAGCCCATGACATTGTGTGTTCCCTCCCCCATCCCAACCCAGCTCGACAAGGTCACAGTGGCCAGATTGATCCAGTTCCTAGTACTCATCATTCACGGTACCACACTGCTGCCATGTATCGTTTGTCACAGCTGTTGGTTTGGAAGGCTGCCGTAGAGTGAACCCTTTTATAAGGCCACATTTTCTCCTTTGATGTGAGGCAACACTGAGGCAAAGGGGGCACTTTCATTTTTCTATTATCATCTTCTAATTTTAGTAATTCAAATTTTGTGTTTTGGACCAATGTATAAGCAAGAAGTGGATTAATGGTGGAAAGCGTGTCTATCCACCTTTGCATACAATTTGTCTTTTCTTTCTATAAAATGTTTATATTAAGTGAACAATATGTTTTTCCCCTGGAAGCTGCACAGAATGCACCTACGCCTCTTTGTCTTGTTCTTGTAGGATACCATGGGATTTAGTTGTGGCTTTGTAGACTGCGATCCACTTAGATGTGTTCAATGAGTTGTTTTACGTAGCACTGTAATGGTAGGACTCATTTTTTTGAAGAATTTCTAGGCTGGGTCAAGGATTGGGGCAGGATTACAGGATTCCAATGGTAATTAACTCACCACATGGCAGAAAGCAGAAAGACTGAATTCCATGGATACGTATAGTGCAATTGAAGGTAAGGGGTTTCCTTTTTTGACAGCCCTAGGCCTTGTACAAACATTGTTGTCCTGTGTTATTTTAGTTGTACCTACAGAAACACCTACAGATCCTGAACACTTCCTCTGCCTCTGGCCACATGCTTGTCTTACAAGAGGTCCAATATCTGAAGCCTATCAGTTCTTAGTCTTGGCCTATATGTTGTAAATTAGTCTTTTTCTATCTTTCAGAACTGCTGAATCCCTCCCAACATTCAGGAAGAATCTCACATTATCTCTGTTAGTGACCCCTCTCAGTATCCTGAAATTTTTGTCGTCATGTTTTCCATTTCATATATGACTTCAACAGGTAATTACTGCAATGAGTGCAGTATGACAAATGTTTTTTGCTTTTCTTCAGCTTCCACAGAATCAGTTTGTGCTTTTTAGGCAACTAATACAGTGCAGCATATTAGTATCTCCCCCTGGCTTAAAGGAATCTGAAAAATTGTCACCTGGAACGAAACCATATCTCTAGGAGCTGGGAAATTTGAATATTGAATCTTGATGCTTTGATCATGTTATTTCCACCCTTTCATGATGTATCAGGGGGATAACAACTTCTGTATTGGATAAATGCTTTACTGAGGGCAAGGGTAATAGCAACAGTATCCAGTGGTGTTATAGACAAATACTGGGTAGGCAAATTAAGAATTAATACATGTCCCCATTCACCTCCCCTTTTAGGCCTTTTAACACACTGATTATTACATTTAATAATTGATGATTTTGTCCACCTTTCTCAATAAACTTGTAATTTATGTTATTAAAGTGGTACAAAACTATATTGCAGTGTGGACTCTTCTGTACCTTTTGTCAGAGTTCATGTACTTGATTGGTAAGGAGGTGGATTGCAAGAGACCCAGGGGACAGTTCTGTTTCCACTCCTGGGGTCAGAGTCACAGTTTTGGTTGTAAGCCAGGTTCCACAAACACTATGGCTGTGAACAGGCTTGTATTTGCTTCCAGTGCACCAATCTGTTAGTTGACTTCTCCAATTATACTGTCCTCTGGGTGAATAGTCTTACGAACCCCTGTGTTTGTCTTTAATTGAGTCTTCTGGTCAGTCCTCAGTGAGCGGAAGTGCACATCAATGGTACTCTGATCTGAGCCATTACCCATGCAAGTCACAAAGGATGTCCTAGTAGCCTCTGTGTGGCGAGTGGGGGAACTGCTGGATGCAGCTGCAGCTCCCACCTCGTAAATCAGCCTCTGACTTTAGTATTCTGCCCCGTGTCCTCGTGCTCCCTCACCAGCACCAATGACACAGTGGATGAAGGAGGGGGTGGATCCACCTCCCCACTCCCTATAGACCCCCATCCTCCTGCCTCGTCCCTGTGCCTCGCTGCTGGTCAAGTAAAGCAGTTCTGCATATAGGAGTTGGCTGAGATTCCTGCACAGAGATGGGAAATCCTGCTGAACAGCTTCAGGAAGAATTTAGTTACAGTCACTGCAGCTAAAGGTGGTGTACCAGGTTATTGGCTGTAAAAGCACAACTGCTTTTCAAACCAGTGTTTGTACATTTCAGTAACTTTCACATCTAGGAAATGACAATAACAATGCCAGTCTTACCGTTTCTCTCTCAGATGGGGACGTGTCCCTTCTAAGTACATGAGGTTTGAAATCCATAATCTTGCCGTACTGCTTTGTTCACAACTGCTAATGCTGGACAGTAACACACCTTTTGGCTTTGTATATTAGAATTGAATGGGTGGTAAGTGGACACCCCTCCACCACTGGCATCAGCTGCCCTACATCACTGCTTGACAGTCACGGAGGTCTGAGGGATATGACCGTGATAAGAAGAGCTTGGAGGAACCAGAGGGAGTGGGTGCTGTATGATGTAAGCATGACTTCGCTGAGAGCGTTAGTGCCGTCCTTCAGCGCACAGGCTTTGTCTTATGATCACATTTGTGTTCACACCTTTTTAATTAAGCTTCCGCTGTTATTTAGAGACCAAAATACAAATCACTTAACATCATTTAACACTCAGGGGACTAATATTTTTCATAATCATCTTAAATAACATAACAAACATTTTATTCTTGTCTATAGCCATGCAGCGATCTCTGACTTGAGGGCAGCTTGATGAGGCAGGGGGGGGGGTCACAGCATGGGTATATCTCTACCCAGAATATGAACATGATTTGTATGATGGGTCAGACCAGAAAAGCCATTTGTCCTAGGCTGGGTCATGGTAGTCCAGAGTCTGTCCCAGAGGCATACGGAGCTAGGCTAGGCTGGATACACCCTGGATGGGACTCCAGTCCATACCTGAAAATGTTTACAAAATTAATTCTATATCTATTAGCTAATGTGTTGCATACTTGTTGTTACATTTACATTTTTATTTATTCATCTAGCTCAAAACTGCATCTAAGGAAACTTACACTATTAATTTATATATTACATCACTTACAATGATTTTGCCACCTTGGACATTTTTACAGAGCAATTCACTGTAAGTATCTTCATGAAGAATGCTAGAGTGAGAGGCCCAGTACCTTTTGATTGCGGAGTGGCAGTTACCCTTAAACAGACTGATGCATAATAAATATATCACCAAGTTTAACAGCAGGGAAAATGGGCCCAGAAGGGGTCCAAAGAAGTAGTTATTTCATTAAGGTTTGCCTGACAGCTTTAGTTAAAGATGTGTGTTTGCATCGGACCCCCCAACACATTCCACAGCGCACTGCTTTTCTCCAGTCTCGTACAAAAGAACAGTGGAAGTAGCATAGCAACGGCTCGAGTATGCAGCGACAATAGATCCTGACGATCACAGTCAGGATGGTTTGGAGCAGCAGGCCGCGGAGATTTACCATCTTCCTGTCAGAACCTTTTCCCCCAGACAATCATAAAATGTGTGGCTTTTTGCTGCCAGCAAGATTCAGATTCAGGTGTGTGTGTGTGTGTGTGTGTGTGTGTGTCATTAATAACATAAAATTATAATTTTTTTGGACACGTCTATTCATTTTATGGCTTTGTATAAATGTCCTCAGGATATTACTATAACAAAATGTGTACTTGCGCCTTAATAAAGTATATTGATGCTTTTTGTTTTACTGGCAGGTTTCTTGAATCAGCCCTTCAGAGAGATGTGCAAAGTCTCAAGGGCATTGTCGTCACGTAAAATCTCACTTCATCAAGTTTCATGACTCCCCTTCACAGCTATAGATGACTCTCGCACGCAGTGTTGATCCATTCTACTCAGCGGAGGAATTTGCAGTCGGGACATGTTGGGTTACCCAGTGGCCCCAAATATAGAAATCCTGGTGGAGTTGGATGGCCAGCATGGGGTGGTCATAGAGGGTGTTCCTTTGGTTCCTACCCATGAGGATTGTAAAGTTATGGGGTCTTGCATGTGAATGTTGACATTGTGTGTTCAGCCACATTACCAACCACATGAAAAGAGGGCCTTACCTGGAAATGTTTTGTTGCCACAGAAATACGTCATGGAGCTCTATGTTGTTATGTTTTAACCCCAACTTAGTCCCATACAGCAGTCAGACACATGGTGCTAGGCCCTCACTGGCTGCCTGCCATTTGTGCTGACATTGTCTGTGATGGGATTGCACTCGTCTGATATTGATCACAAGCAGTAGGCAAACTTCATCACCAGGCATTGCTGAACTGCAAACATGTGGTCTGATCTAGTGCCTCCTGCGTGGTCGTTGCACAGCATAAACAGAGGAGGAAAAGTGAGTGTGAACATCTGAGGAAAGTTTCCCTAAGGGGTTAAGTTCACATCTCAGTAGAGGATTGTTCTTTCTTTGTCTGTCTGTAGCGTACAGTAAATATCACAGATGGGGAAAAAGTAAGCACAAAACAAGCAATGTCCCTTGTGGCCATTGTGAATTGCATAACTTTGGCAAGGGGGACCACTGATGTTTTTTGTTTTTTCATGGGTCAGGAACAGGGCGAGAATCATCTGCTGGCACCTGCCACTGTGGGCTGAGTCTAGTGTTGTGGGATTATGGGGTTGTGTTTGGACCCATGGAGTTTATCCTGAGTAGGCCTTGGCAGATGGTGGCAAGGGAGGGTGAACCCCATGGCCATGGCTTCCTTTGTGACAGCACTGAGCCTCAGTTCACTGAGTGCATTGGCTTGGGAGGAATTTATCTCAAAGAAATGCTTTTCAGTATATGGGCTTTCAGCCATTGTCCACTGTTTTTAAGTTTAAGATCTGTTGAGTTACAACTTTAGCTAGACATGTAGGTCTCTATACTAGCTTTTCACAGAATGAACAGTCAAGCTATGAATTTTAAAACGTGCAAACACTTTCCAGTGGTAGACACCAAATGTTTTCTAGTTTATTTATTGCTTTTAATATCCATTTTCATCACTGTTCTATTCTCAAAAAATTCTTTTGTGTGGGGAACTTGAACTGTTTTTACACTCAGGGGTTAGATGGCAGTAAAATGTAATCAGACAGAATAGATGTGGGATTGCCTTAATTCAGCTCAGTTCCATATTGTTTACTACTGTCTTTGGAGTTACCATATTTTAATTTTCAGTCATTTAAAATTAACAAGTTACAATCTGTCCTCTAGTTCCAGCTGTTAGCCAGACCGCATGTTCTTCAGATGCTTACATTTTGCCCAAATGACAAATCTTTGTGAATTTGACTGTTCCTCTCAGCTCCACCTGTCAGCCAGCCACGCTAATCTCATTTTTCTTGTGGGTTTCAGATTCTTACAGTACAATAGGAGAGATCAGAGATGATAATATGAAATGTTTGGTCACTGTAGGGAGGGGGTGTGTCCTAGAGGGAAGCTGCCTGGTCCTTACTGGATGCTTGTATCTGTTTTACAGCAGTCATGTATGTAATGGGGGCTCTGGGTCCCGCAGCTGGCTACCTGCTGGGTGGTGTATTGATTGGGTTCTACGTTGATCCAAAGACCATTGTCAACATCGATCAGAGTGATCCTCGCTTTGTGGGCAACTGGTAAGAGGCGTTTTTGTATGTGTCACGTTTCAGAGGTGTGTGTGTTTGTGCTCCTGTGTACATATTTTAGCTGTATATAATATGGTGGCATTGTTTGAAAACTGTGATGGGTATGTATGCATGAATGGCCACAGTAGTTCAGGTCTGAAAACTATTGCATACTTTTTTGCATGGCTATGTATGAACAAAGTATACATTATATGTGAGGCCCTTTGGGACTCGGGTGAACAGATGGGGCAGGTGTGGTACAAGAAATGGGGCACTAATGCCAGGTGCTGCCCTCTGCAGGTGGAGTGGCTTCCTGCTGTGCGCCATTGCTATGCTCCTGGTCATCTTCCCCATGTTCACATTCCCTAAGAAGCTCCCTCCCCGACACAAGAGGAAGAAGAAGAAGAAAAAGATGAACTCCGATGACGTCTCCAGTGATGAGGACCTCATGAAGGAGAAGTCCAGTAGCAAAGACCAGACGGTCACCTCTTCTATGAGCTTTGGGAAAGACATCAAAGGTACCATGTTATTTATAGTCTTCAGCCTATTTCTGTCATCCTCCTGTGAAAGGGGCATGGAACCCTTGTCCATTGTGGGTGCCATCTGGAGGTTAGTTCCAGGCCAAATGATGATTTTGCTGAAATAGTGAATAGGTGTGATATAAAAAAACCAGCAGAGTCTTCTGCTCTTGATTGAGAGATGTTAATAGCCCTGATGTATGGGCTGGAGCTGAAGCCAGAGGAGTGTGACCCTGGGACTGAGGGCATGTGGACATCTAGACATGCTGAGTTCAGCAAAATCATTGTGAACAAATAAAGACTAAACTAAATAACAGCTTATTTAGACCACATAGCCAATGATATATCTTCTTCCACAGAGGCAGCTGCCATCATCAAGGACATTCAGGCTATTGATTCTTAGTACATAGGTATAGGGGAACTTGATAAAGTGCATCTCTGCTTTTCTCTTGAGTGACATGTTCCACAAGGAATGGTCTTACTTTCTGAATGTCAAGCAGTAAATCTTGCATGTTCTCATGCTGACCCCTTAAGATGGTGTAGTGAAAGAGCAGGTCAGTGTATGAGGCTGGGCTCATCTTACCTTTGTCTGGCACACGGGCGTGTGTGTGCGTGTATGTGTATGCACATATGTGTTTTCTAACAGCCAGCAGCAGTAGTGTCTAAATAGAAGTTTATATTAGGTAAATTAAGGAATTAAGTCAAATGATTTATTTCTGACAGAAGACTGTCAGCAATTAACATCCACAAACCCACAAACATGCTTGCTGGTCAAACACTTGTCAACCCAAATGAAGCCTTTCATGCAGGGTACCCTCCAGACAGGACCATGTCTTATTAATTGCTCGTACAAAATTAAAAAAATAGATATTTTATTCAGATGATTAAAATGTATGTACTATGTGCATCATATGTCCAGATGTGAAATGAAAAATCAAAATTATATCTTTTTAGAGTAATGCATGAAAATATAAGTCCACTTATTTAAAAGAGATTACAGTAGCTCCCCATTATGTTTTTATAAAGTAGGCAGAACAGTAAAACAGGAGAAGGACCTCAGGGCATGGTGGATGTTTTACAAAGAAATAAAGGGACGTTACAGCTGCTGTGTATGTGTTTGCATGTGTGGATGAGGTGTGACCTGCATGTGCAAACAGAACTGACTGACTGGGACCACATAATAGAAACACACTGAGCAGCTTGAAACATTCTGATCAGTACCATCACCTGCCAGTCAAGGATCCTGGGTTTGAATCCAGTTCTTTACTATAGTACTCAAGATACTGTACTTACCCTGGATTATTGCAGTAAAAATGACCCACCTGTCTAAATGATTCAACAGTTCTAAGTGGTCTAGTGTACAAACCTAACATTGTAAGTTACTTTGGATATAGTATATACTGAATATAGTTATATAGCTATATAATAATTAAAAAATAATAGTGTTAAATAATGAGTCTTGTCCCCACTAAACTTTTGTAACAATGACAACCACAAATGATCGTGATCTTATTTGCATTCCATATATATGGCATCAACTGGTGTGCCCCACACTCACCCGTTTCATCCACCCAGCTATGAATTTTGCATACAGACTGTATCATGCTTTTTAACCTACTTTGTGCTTTTTTTATTGCCTCCATGGCGTTACACCCACACTGGTACAGAGTATCTGGTGCAGTTTGGCCTAATCAGATCCCAGGCACCTCATTAGGCCCTAAAGTAGACTGTTAATCCCGTTCTTTTGTCTCAGAATTGAGACGGGTTCTCCAGCCCCGCAGCTGTCTCCCTGCAGTTGCATGGATTGCTGATTCAGGAGCAAATTAAACAGTGATTACTGAGGATTATGAGGACATGATGTCATATCACAAAAACCCCAATTATTATTAAAGGCGCCCAGGGTTGGTGCTGCCAGGATCAACTGACTTTGTCTCATGAAACCATGGCAATCTTCTGTTAAAAGAAACAATAAAGGGATTTACTAAGTATTTTCTGGAAGTATTTATATTATTATTATTATTATTATTGTTGCTGCTCTTGTTGTCTGTCAGCACCGAAGTGACTTAAATTATTTAATCAGCTTTATAATGATTCATGCATTTATATAGCATGGTATTTTTACTGCATCTCTTCAGGGTAATATAATACAACAGCAGGACTCGGATTTGAACCTAAGTTCTTCCATTTCAAGACACCAACTATACATTGTGTTCTTTATGCTCTATACTACTGGTAACAAATGTACCCCAGCCAGGTTTTCCACATTTAATACAGCCTATTATTTATTCTAGCTGTTTTGTAGTGGGATCAGAATATTTAGTAGAAAATCACTGTCCCTCACTCACCTTCCTTACCTGTCTAAGGGTAGGCTAAAAGCTGTAAAGAAAGTTTAGCCAAACGTTCTATACAAAGTCGTGGTGTTCTTGCATTACTTCAAGAGTGAATAGAGCAACCCCTTCTAAGGAACTAAACTCAGCTCAGAACACTCCTTTTATTAAATTTGTGAGTTAGCAGATGTTTGAAAACCCAGCTGAAATGATAAACAACTGTATTTGCATGTTTATATAGCAGATGCAAGGTGTGACATTTATTGTGTAGTAGCTTGTGTGAGTGTACAGTTCCCCTGGGCGGCATCTCACAACTTAGAACATCCCCGTGAGAAATAAAACACACTGATGATAGAACATTAGTATTCCACTTGTCGACAGAGGGTTATTGGTTTGAATCCCAGGGGGGACACTCCAGAGCTCAAAAACGATATGATCTGAATTACTTTACATGGGGGTGATGGTTGAAATGCTTTCCTTGCACTGTAGGTCACTGTGAATAATAGGTGTAATAGGGGGAAAGGGTTTCTGTGTTGTAATAAATACCTGCTGTCGTGCCTCAGAACTTGAGCCATTGCAATGCAGAGGGTTGGCACTGGAGCCTGCTGGGAAAATCTTTAATTTGTCCATGACTGCACAGCTGGGGGGGGGGGGGGGTT
>UFQX01000107.1:1061449-1109421 GCA_900497675.1 Arapaima gigas
GGGGGGGGGGGGGGGGGTTCTGCCATGCAGTCAAATCTTTCTGCATACAGAGCTGTTTTTTAATGAAACCGGAAATGAGAACGGGGGATCTTTTTACATTGATAATCTCCAGCACGACTCTGCATTTATTTATTTTGCTGATGCCTTTCTAAAAAGATGTGAACACTGAGCTTTTTACGATCACTTGCTCATTTATATAGCTTGGTATTTTTGCTGCATAAAGAGGTGGGATTCAAGCTGGCAGCTCTAACCACCTGCTGCCCTGCAGATACTGATCCTAGAGCAAGTTATTTTGGGCCAGTATACAGTAGTCAGAATACTCACTGGAGAACCAGTTTGTTATTATCTGTAATAAAGAACATTTGTTTTATAAGCCAGCAAAAACACTGCAAAATTTTGTTTTTAAATTAAGTGGTTCTATGTTGTAAGAACTTATGATAAATATTTTCAGCATTTTTATAATACTAGCAAAATGATAGACAAGAATTGTTACTGGCCTGAGCTTTGCTGTACAATAATATTGTTTTGAAGAAACAGTTTATGAGATACATTAAGCAACTGAATTTATTGGCCACTCTGAAAACCAGCCTTTTATTATGTTCTGGGAAAGTGACGCAGGGGCAAAAACAAGGAAATCTTAAAAAAGGGATTTGACAAGAACTCATTACTTTTTACCTTTGCAGGCTTTTTCTCTCTCTCTCGCTCTCTTGCTCTCTCTCTCTCTCTCTCTCTCTCGTTGTTGGGCTGCAATGTCCGGGGTATTTCAGAGCTGCTCTTGGTTTTGTTTTGTGCATTTCCTGGTAGAGGAAAACCCTCAATAAAGCAATCAACCAGTGAATTAACACTTAGTTAAGCAGTTACTTGCTTTGCCTGTAATGTGAAAATTCCAGCTGAGTATAGTTTACATCCTGGTTTCAAGCTACAAAAGAGCTATAACTTGTTGAGACCTAGCTATTCATTTTCATCTCCTCTAGAGGACATGCATCCTTAAGTGTATATCCCAAACTTTTAATGCTATAATGGTGATTCTTAGTTCACCTTACAGAGGACAGATTATGCTTTCAAATCATACCACTTTGGACAAGTGCCAGTTAATCATAGAAATACATCCTTTTTTGGCTGGGTCCCAGGGACATAAGTGTGCCTGACTTGCAGAATGGGGCCAAAAAGCTGGATAGTACCTTAAAGGACTTTAATACATGTATGAGTTTTTTTTTTGAATGTTTTGTCTGAGATCTGCTGGTGGGACCCATGCACTAGGCTGGTGCCACCTGGCTGTATTGAGGCTTGTTCTTGCGGTTCATGTCCCACCTAACCCATTCTCCTCTTGTCTGTAGACCTCCCGAAGGCTGCCGTCAGGATCCTGAGCAACGTGACGTTCCTGTTCGTGAGCCTCTCCTACACGGCTGAGAGCGCCATTGTCACCGCTTTCATCACCTTTATTCCCAAGTTCATCGAGTCCCAGTTTGGGATTCCGGCGTCCAATGCCAGCATCTACACTGGTAAGTAGCTGGTACCTCATGCAGGACTCTTTCTTTTACATGCACACAAACACACATATATTTGCAAAATGGTGTTGTGCTCATAATAGAATTTATACCCACATGCAGCCAAAACAGACATTATAGTACACATTATACACTTGTACACACACATTTCACATATATACAAGCAGCACACAGGCACACATTGAGACCTGATGGTGAGACTGCTTCATGCTGTAGCATTGTTCATGGTGTGGGGGTGCTCTGTGCCACGGACAGCATTATGGGAAATAATTACCACAGTGCAACATCTCACAGGAGTAAATCAGTATAAATCCCTGCCGTAAATACATGTCCCCTGACTTTGTAGTTAAATTGGTCTGTGAGAACCGCGGCCACTGTAGAGCTGAGGCCAAGCTGACACCGGAGCACTTTGAGGGAAGCTTTGGACGGGGTTCAGGCAGACGGACTGGCTCGCAAGTGGGGGGGGGGGAGTAGTGGGTGGCAGCGGGCGGCCTGCCTCCAGACATCTGCTGAATCACGCAGCAGAGCTGCTGCTGCTGTGGCCAAGCGCATGGCTGCTGAGTGTCCCCACCCCACCAGGTTGGGCAAGTGAGCAAGACTGAGGACGAGCAGGCAGCCAGTAAAAAAAAGGCCAGTGTTGTGTCATGGTCCTGGCTGTTATGGGTTGAGGGGTTGCACACATGCATTCGCTTCTTGCACCTTCTTGAGGCTTTGTCCTTCCCTCACGTGGTTTATCCCTTATTAGATGTGGCTCTTGTGGAAAATATCTTTTTTTATTACAGACAATGGCACTCAACACTTCACTTTATATTGCACTCTCAGTCTGGTTCCTCCTTATTCCATTCTAAATTAAATCAAATTAAATTTTCACCACATTCTTCATAGTTGCATTATTAAGAGATAGAAACAGGAATCATAAATAAGTCTCTGTCGTATCTCTTGTCTTAGATAAACAAAATATCATGTTTCTGAGATTTGATGGAACAATAGTTTGACGTGCTGAAAAAGTATGTACAGGTAACCCTCCAGATATGAGTCTTTGACTTAGGAGTTTTTGTGTGTACAAGTAAAATAATAACCCTTTACAAAGTTACAACCAATTATTAAGCTGATCCCCCCCCTCACTAGTAACAAAAGCTGTTTGTGTTGCAACAGTAATTGGGTCTCCGATTTGCAAGATTTTACCTTGTGAACTTATGAACATCGTGCTCAGAAGGAGGGGCGTATTTGCATTTATACATTTATTTGGTAAGCAGCAGAAAATGGATGCAGCAGCAGGTGGTGTAGTGGTTGTAGCCATCACCTTACAATGAAAGGCCCTGGGTTTGAATCCCATCTCCTGATGTAGTTCAAATAAAAAATACTGCGTTAGTATTTGGTTACTTTGAAAGGATACAGTAAAGATTTATCGAGCTGTATAAATGAATAAACAACTGTCAGTAGATGAGCATATAACTTGTTCTGTATGTCTCCTTAAGGACAGGTGTGACAAAAATAGTAGTTAATGGTTAAAAATAACTCAGCAAATTAAACACACATTTATTGCTTGGAAATCAAATGGGATTTAGACAAAATATTCATTGTGCTTAAACCAACTGCAAGAATGTATCATTTTAGAGAATCGCCTCAGCAGAAATGGTTGTGTTTGGGGAGTTACTGACAGTGCACCAAAACAGAGGATTTCACGGGTAATTACTGTGGTGCTTGAGTTTGTTGCCAAGATACAGCACAAAATTCACTGTAGTAGTGTGGTTACTATGACAACACAGTGATTTCTCATTTAATCACTATTGCACGGGTATCCCTTCCAATGGTTTTTCTTTTTGGCAGATCAGGGGTGTAATGGCAGCTGTACCACATTCCGGACTGAAATGTCCTTTCCTGTAGGGTTACAGTATAGTGTAAGATAAGATTCTTTTACTCATCTAAGGAAATGCAGAACCCAGGTTTACCGAACATACAGACCTGGTCAAAGCTTTAACACTGCATTATATCAGGGCTCTGGAAATAAAATCACTGCTGACAAGCAAAGAGCTAGTTGAGGTCTCAGGAAGAGGTCTGGCTGCTGTACCTGTATGGAAGGTAATTAACCGGAACCTTTCTGTGTATCAACAAGCAAAACTGACATTAGATAAAGGCATCTGGTAAAAAGCCATACAAATAATAAGAGTAGAGAGTGTAATCTCATTGAGAACCTTCAGACACATGGTTTTGTTGAAGCTACCAAACATCTTTCTTTGCATTTTTGTGTGCATGCTGACGCCTCTTTTCAGACTGCCCTACGTGGCCTTTGTGGTCAGACCATGAGTCCCAACATCTAACCTGGATCTGTGGGGATTGTGGGCTTGGGACCCAGCCAACTCTGCGTGACTGCCGTATGTCCTCATGAAAGGTCGTGGTGGAGGAAGGGTGTTCCTGTCCAGCAAGGAGAAGAAAGTACCAAGAACTTTCACCTGTCAGTAGGAGAGAGTGAGAGAGCTGTTTCTCTTTGCTGAGGAGACAACTGGTTGAACTTTGTGTTTTTCTATCCTTGTGGTGCAGAATGTATGATAACGACACAGTAACTTTTCATGCATGGTCTCTGTATCACATACAGTCATTACCAGCCCCTGTACATCAGGAGTAACTCAGTAACAGCTAGTGCTGCTTCAGTTTCCTTTTCAGCCATGGTAAATGAGGAAACAACAGAGCTGTAATGGATCCTTGACTACTGTTGATGCTCTTTGGCTCAGGGGGCGCCACAGGCTGTCATGGAGTGTTTTCCACATGTGATTTGATGTTTATTTCTCAACAGAGGAACATGGCTGTGGCTCAGAGGGCTAAGACTGCTCTGTAACAGTATCCCTCTGTAAAAAAAAAAAAAAAAAAAAAAACACCAGTTTTACACGGTCTTTGTTTAATAGTTTTGATCTGTGATAACATAGTGTGTTGTGTCTTTGTGCCTGTCTCTGTATATGCATTTATATTGGCACACAGAAATTATAAATATAGGCATACAGTTTACATGCAATCATACACAGGTATGTAAAAATATGTTCCACACTATTGTAGCAGGGCCAGGTGTGTTTAACATCCAGCGCCCAGGTGCTGTTGATGCTGTCTGAGTTCAGAGTCCCACTGCTCCCTGTTCTGTGCCCCCCCGGGGTTGTTGTTTTGCTGTCACTTTGGATCGTGCAGATGGGGGTCTGTGCAGGCGTGTGTTGGCCCATCCAGCATGTGCAGGCAATGGATTTGTGCCCTGGTGCTGTGAGTCGGCTTTGACTTTCCGATCCTGTTAATTAGCAGAGCTTTGTGACGGGCACGTGTGACAGCCTGATGTATCCCCCTGTGCCCACGCCCCCCCAGTCAGGCAGCTTAACATCAGAGCTAAGGAGCTCAATGGGTGTCCATAAAGGTTTTGGGCTTAAGTCCAAGGGAGGGCTAGTGATGTTGCTCTCTTCTACAAGCTGAAATATCTCTGTATCTGTAAAGCTCAGTCTGTGTGTGTGTGTGTGTGTGTGTGTGTGTGTGTGTGTGTGTGTGTTTGTTTGTTTGTTTTTTGTGCACAGCTTTGTTTTTCAAGCCACAGACTTGAAATTTGCTATACAGGTACTTCGCACCCTAAGTGAGGTTTTTGCATAGTCAAGTTCATAAAATTCCAAAAAAGACTTTTACTTAGTAAAAAATTTTAAATTCAGTCTCTGACTAGACTTGGAGAAGCATGAGCAGTGATATCACACACAGGATATGTAAAACGGCTGATGAATTTTCTTGCTCCACGAACACACACAAAAACACACACTCTAATGTCCTAAATTAAAAACATGTAAAGGTGTTAAAGTTTGATAATATACAATTTGTATTTATTGTTTGCAAGTTACTAAGATTGGTGTGCATTGCTGTCCATGCCATCTGCTTATCAAGCACAGGAGCCAGTAGCTTTTAAATGTGAGAAAATGAAAATATAAATATTAATATGGACTTATTTGTGAAACATAGTACGCTGCACACATTAGTGATGTAAGGATAAAAAAGTCGATATATATTTCATTTTTTCCTTGCCATTTGACTACAACTGGCACACGTTACTCACTGTTTGACAACACTAGCATTACTTAAATGTTTGCTAACAGTAGAATTTTAATGTTCATTCAAGGATGGAAACATAATTCTGTGAACCTCAGAGGCTGATAGGTGACACTGCTTGAGGGGAAGAAGCTATTAAACTTCTAAGCAACTAAACCATGTATCTAATAGACACATATTCTTCCATGCAGAATTTGCACTAAAGCCTTGATATCACGATTTCTATTGTTTGCATCTGAATTCTGTTTGTCAAAAATGTTCCAGCAATGTTCTGCCAATGCTGAGCTAATGTCCCCTTTTCCCCTCATCTCACAGGAGTGATCATTGTGCCCAGTGCAGGGGTTGGCATCGTCCTGGGGGGCTACATTATCAAGAAGCTAAAGCTGGGGGCCCGAGAGTCCGCCAAGTTGGCAATGATCTGCAGTGGAGTCTCGTTGCTCTGCTTCTCCACGCTTTTCATTGTGGGCTGTGAGAGCATCAACCTGGGCGGCATCAACATCCCCTACACCACTGGGTAAGGGCCTGTGGCCTCCTCCAGCCAATTTTCTCCGGTCACTGCTGCTTGAGCTCACTTCTTCATTTCAGCAGTTTTTCTGCTACACTGACTCCTTTTGTTAGGAACAGCTGAGTCACAGATTTTTGAATATAGAAACATTTTCCACTTCGTTATTTTTTTCTAAAATTATTCACATGTTCTTTTTTATAAAATTTCTGAGCTAATGTGCTGATAAATGGCAGTAAAGAGCCCCAAAACAGAATATGAGTATAGGAACACTTTAGTTCAACTCACTTCCACTGTGTTTACAGCTCCGGTCTGTTGCTCCTGATTACTGTGACGGCTAGTTGTGTAGTGGGTGGAGCCTCCGGACTCGAAAGGTCCGGTTTCAAATTCCACCTCCTACTATAGTATCTTTGAACAAGTGTTTACCCTGAATTGCTATAGTAAAAATACCCAGGGGTGTAAATAACTTAATGTTGTAGGGTGCAAGAAAAAAGAAGAGCATCAACTAAAAGAATAAATGCAAATGGTGGCCATCAATAAAAAGATGAGGAAAATGGCATGTTTATACATTGAACTGATTGTAAGAAATGTTTTTTTTAGTTTTAATTTTCAAGTAGGTTAGTGTTAATAAAAATTTTTTTAAAAATTGTAGCTGTATCAGAAATTTTTATAGAAACTAACTAGTGAATAAATTGAGAGAAGCCTGCATCTTAACTTCGTGTAGTTTATTGATCAACATGACTTTCAATTTACAAACAAATTGATTTGCCTACAGACTGTCAGTTGTTTCTGTAAGGTTAGAAAATATATTCAATATGTGTTCATACAAACAAATAAGTGTACTTAGCCATAACCCACCTTTATTGTGAACACTGTGATTCTGACAGGTGTCTTGTTAACGCTCGTGTTCAGACAGAAGTTTACTGGAGTACAGCTTCCCAGGGTGGTGTATGGTGTTGTACAGCACTTCATACGCAGGGCAGCATGTAAACGGAACTTTCCTGACGCTGTGTTGCACAGTACAATACAGGCTTTTATGCTTCTTGGGTTAATTATTCATATTTTCTCTTTGTTGTTGTGTAACCTGTTTAAACGTGTGTTACATTGCAGTGATTTAACATTTTAACATCTTGTCAAATGGTGCCGGGGGCTTTACGTGACAGTGACATTCGGTGGGGACCACGTCCTGAGCGACAGTGGCTCGAGGCTGAGCTCTCATTTAGTTCATAATCAAGCTGGTCCTCACTGCTGCTTTGGTCAAATACTTTTCAGCTTCTTTACTGCATGTTAAGAGACTTTTACTTCTCCTTACTTACTTCTGCAGCATCACTATTGCTTTAATGAGCCAGCATCCTGTTTGACAGTAAATGAATTAATAACTTAGTTAAGTCTCTGACAGTGTGTGAGTACATTAGTGTGCTCTGAAATGTGGATCCCAAAGCCTCACAAAAGCCTTGGCCTGTTGGTGATGTGCTAATGGATATGCTAATGTACTCACACTGGTTGTGCTGGAATTTTGGTGTTTATCGCTGAATGGAAAATGGTTCTGTGACACCGCACAGTACTATTTGCTGAGCGCAAAGTTTAAATATTTATACAGTTACGCTGAATAATGCTTGTCAAATATGGGGTTCACTGCGCCACCTTGTGGTGTGGGAGAGTAGTGTGCTGCAGCACATTTGTTTAAGAAGTGAAGGTCAGTACTGTTTCCTATTAATTCATTTAGTTCATACGTTTCTCCAAAGTGAATTACACTGATTTATCTGTTTATACAGCTGTTTAATTTTCACTGGAACAATTCAGGGTTGGTACTTTGAGCAAAGGAACTACAGCAGAAGGTTGGAGTTGAACCTGGGAGGAAGGCGGTGGCTATAATCCCTGCATCACCTGTGGTTACACTTCATTATACCACAGCTTGTTTGACAGGGTGCAGTGTAGTTTTCTGCTGTCTGAATGGCTCCATCTACATCTGAATCTTATGATGATCCTGTAATACAATAATGTGCAAATAAAGCAAATTGAAACATGGCAACAGAACATGAGAAGTGTGTTGTAGACAGATGATATTTCGTCAGCGTCATTGTTGGGTCGTTTACCATGTCATTGTTTGTTTTTGGTAGATGTGGAAACATCTTTAGTCCAACTGGAGGGTTCCTAGCTCTGTATAGTAGTACGTAGAGCAGTCACTTTGCATGCTGAAAGTCATGGGTTTGGAATTGTCTTCCTGCAGAAATAGCCTTCATCAAGGTACAGTAAGACCCCGGTTATTGCTTCCCTGTTTAGTGCTGTTTCATTTCGGCACTCATGCTGTAAAATTGTACTGTGTTTGACACGTTTTCTTCATGCACTGTGCCCTAACCCCCCCCCCCCCCCCCCCCCCCCCGCGTCGCCGCGTCTCAACGTGATCTCTGTGCAACTGGATGAAAATGAAAGGAAAACNCCCCCCCCCCCCCCAGTCTTGCGTGCGACCAGGAGCAGTTCCAGCACATTTATATATTTCACATTTTCTTTTATTGTCAAAGCCAACAAACCATGGAGGGGCGGAGGTGGTCTGATACGAATGAAACCTCTACTTGTGTTTGTAACAAACAAAACCAACTACTGCAGGTGCATGGCCTCAACAGTTGACCAATCATGACCAAAATATTTGAATATACATTTCCTCTTCAGGACGCAACAGCACAAGGTCCTTTTATCTTTACTTTTACTGCGCATACATGAACTTACATTCCCTTCTTACAGGAACTCTTTATCATAATCTACCCTCTTAAAAGTGTATGCACTTTATATCGAATGCCTATTATGTAATACGCAGCTGGGTGCCTGC
This sequence comes from Arapaima gigas, assembly GCA_900497675.1. Classification (NCBI taxonomy): domain Eukaryota; kingdom Metazoa; phylum Chordata; class Actinopteri; order Osteoglossiformes; family Osteoglossidae; genus Arapaima; species Arapaima gigas. The sequence goes on from UFQX01000107.1 coordinate 1,070,352, forward strand.
AGGCATGCGCACACATGCACACAGTGTGTAACATGTTTTTCTACATGCTTGGATGGAATTGTGATCTTGAAATTATTCATATTTTTTGGCCAATTTGTGTCTTACGCAGATCAGCATGTAAATCGAGTAATGGCTTTAAAAATCAAATCATGCTCTGTGTAAATCGAGACCAAGTAAATTGAGGGAAGCCTATATTTATTAAGAAATGTTCCAATAAAAATGACTCTGCTGTATAAATGAGTAAATTATTAAACGTTCTTAAACAATGTTAATGTTTGTGTGACAAAAGTGTAGGGGAGATAAATGAATGTAAGTCACTTTGGATAAAGTTGTCAGATGAATAAAGTGTAATAATGAGTGTATGTTGGGGGTCATTTACCAAGTGTTGATAATGTCCACTTTGTGTGGTTTGCAGTTACACAGTTTGGAGAAGTTTCAACAAGCTGGGTTGTGTGATCCTTCTGAAAATTGATCTAGTGGAAATGCCCAGTGTGTGAAGTGTCTGTGTTCTGTTCAGAACACCCGACACATACATTATACCACCGCTTTCGGTCCCAGTCGTGTAACAAAAACACAATATGATCCAAAGCAAACAAGAAAAGTGGTGGTTTTCAGTGCTTGTCCACACAAGAGAAGCCCCCCCCCCTGCTGCAATGTAATGTGGTTCCCACGGAGATGCCTGATTTGTTCATCTACTTTTTCTTTCTGCCCCCCCAAAAGCCCAACTCTGACCCTGACTCACAGAAACCTAACTGGCGGCTGCAACGTGAACTGTGGGTGCAGGATCCATGAGTATGCCCCCGTCTGCGGGTCAGACGGCATCACCTACTTTAACCCCTGCCTGGCAGGATGCAGCAGCGTGGGCAACGACAGTGCTGGGGTCAGTGTGCCTGCTTGTACCCTGCTACGCCCTGCTGTGCCCTGCTGTCCTGTACTGCACAACACACTGTCTTTCTCACGATTTTAAGAGTTTGAAAAAAGTGTCTTCTTCCTCGCAGCTCCTGGGCTGTGGGTTCGAAGGTGGCTGCTTTGGGTGCTCATAAGTGGACTGAAAATGGAGTCCTTTGCTAAAATTGAAAGTCTAACTGTGCCGCCCCTACCTGTTCTTCCTCAGATCCGCAACTACACGGACTGTGCGTGTGTCCAGAGCCGGCAGGTGATCACTCCGCCCACGGGGGGGCAGGGCAACCAGCTTCAACTGGTCATTGTCAAGACCTACCTGAATGAGAACGGCTACGCCGTGTCGGGCAAGTGTGACCGTACCTGCAGCACGCTAATCCCCTTCCTCGTCTTCCTCTTCATCGTGACACTCATCACGGCCTGCGCCCAACCTTCCGCCATCATCGTAACCCTCAGGTAAGAAATAGGGCAGAACGACAGGTGTGGACGGACCTCGAAGAGGACCAGAGTGACACTTACAACTTCTTCTGTCACTGTTTCCTCATCGCTGCACGCAGGTCAGTCGAGGAGCAGGAACGGCCCTTTGCGCTTGGAATGCAGTTTGTTCTCCTCAGAACTCTTGGTAAGTTGGGGCCACCTAGTGCTATAAATGTGCATCAAATGTCAAAACTGGGATGTTTCTGAACAAATCAGGAGTGAGTATACAATAAGTTGTTTTTATCTGAGCAACATTTGTTTCTGAGTCCTGCATCGATGCCCATTTGATATTGTGTCAGGCTGCCTTCAGAGAACCAGCAATTATATACTGTGCGGTTACCAACCGTGTACATACTAATGTACGTAAGTGAAATAGTAAATAGCCTCTCTGCCAACTGTTCTGCTGAACAAATGCATTGGACTGAACATCATGACCTAGTTAGGTTATTTAGAAGGAGCAGCCGTAGCCGTTACTGCAAAAGCTAAACTCAGAACACCAGTAAAAATGTCTTAGGCCCTGGTCACACATTGCAGCAGATAAAGATGATTTGCTGTACTCCAGATCTGTACCTGGCTTTAGAGCATACATTTTTTTATTGAATGACCTCTGACCCCTTGTCTTCTGTTTACAGCCTACATTCCCACACCCATCTACTTTGGCGCGGTCATCGACACCACCTGTATGCTGTGGCAGCAGGACTGTGGCGTTCACGGCTCCTGCTGGGAGTATGATGTCACCTCCTTCCGTTTTGTCTACTTTGGCCTGGCTGCCAGCCTCAAGTTCGTGGGCTTTGTCTTCATCTTCCTCACCTGGTACTCCATCAAGTACAAGGAGGACCGCCTGGAGCACTGGCACCAGCGCGCCACCCCACTGGGGACCGTCAGCGAGCTTGTGTGCCATGCCGGCGGACAGAAGAGCCACGCGCGGACTCGCTCCTGCCCGGCCTTCAACCCCCGCTCCGAGCCGCCTGCGCTGCCCACCCTCAACCGGGGCCCCAGCAGCCAGAGCTGCCCCGGCAACGCTCTGAAAGCAATAAGCCCGCCCGCCCACTCGCCGCAGGCCGCCGCCCACGTCTGAGGTCCCGGGCCACATCTCGAGCTGCGCCCATCATGTGCCTTCCCGCTCTGCGTCGGCCCCAAGCCTCAGACACGCAGGTGTACCCTGACGCCTCGCCTCCTCACTCCCCTCTGCACAGCTCACTGTAAACATGCTCTTCCGAAACTCAGCCGGGAGCATCACCGCGGTGGGTCCATCTCCCTCCTTTCTGCGCATGTCATCAAGTCGCATATCCAGTACACATGCGTAGAATACATTTTAAATGCATACAAAAATGTGTTTCAAACCAACATGGTGCTACATGAGGGAAATGTACCTGTACTTACTACACACACAGTACAGGTGTACATTATATATGTATGTACACATGTACGTGTGTTTACATATCTGTGTGTGTACATAATATATTAAATACTCAGACATGGTTGACAGGTTGGGATGGCTGAAACAAGCTGCTTTGCAAGCACAATGAAAACCTGTACTATGCAACTCCTGTCTTGTGCCGTGTCCCCGTGACGGTGCTGTGTGCCGCGCCTGTGCCGTCTTTCCTTGCCGGTTCGCTTCTGACATGAACACGCAAACATTGTTGGCATTGGACTCCACAGGCCTCGCTGTGCTTGTGTTCTGCCCCTACAGTTGCGCGGTTCCCATCCTCTCTCCTTATGCTCACCTGGATTTTACTGCTTTTATTTGAACCCCTTTGTACCTCCAGTACATCTCAGTGCTGATGCAGCTGGGGGTGCTGACTGAGTCAGGATGCTGTAGTGAACGTTTGCTTTCTCTGTTTGGGACCCCTGGGTTACGATCGTCCCTCCAGTCGGAATTGCTGATGAAAAGCTACAAAAGTGAGCCCCCCCCCAGTGTGTTCTCTATCTCAGTGCTGTGATCAAACCTTACTGCGGGGGGGAATCGGAGGTGAGGAGTAGAGGATGATGCTGTGAGTATGCAGGCCCAACACAATACAGCGATAAGGAGGTCATGCAGCGATTTACATCGCCACCTACGGGCCAATTGAATCATGACGGTTGTAATGCAAGGTGTTGCTGGACGTCAGGGAGCTCAGGAATACGACAGAGGGCTCCCTGCTCAGAGGCTGCCTTGTCTACCTACATGAAAATGGCCCTTTCGGATTTTTCTGGAAGTCGGTTCTGCGGCAAGGTTACATTGTTTCTATGTGGAGGACAGAGAAGCAAATGCAGGATCAATAAGGCGCAGGGAGCACGTGGAGTCAACAGCTGAGCCGCTGGTCCTTCTAGAAGGGCTGCTACCAAAGAGACACCGCTCTGATTCACGTTCGAAATACACACGCATTAAACTGCACGCCAGGCCTGGTGAAGCTGGTTCCTTTTTTAAACTTTCCAAATAATGCTGTGCATTCTTTGGGTGCGTATAAATGGTCGTCACTGTTCAACAGCCAACATCACCAAACCATCAGGGAAAAAGAAGGACCCAAACAAATCACATTAGCACTGGTCAGTTGAGACGGCACCACACACTAACTCAGTATCGCCGCTCTTCTGGTCATCAGGTGTACAGTTAGCTTAACGCCTTGTTAGGAATTTACCGCAGTAAGCATGCATGTAGTAACGGCCGAGTTTGCAGTACAGCAGAACCCCAGTATGTATGTAAGCGTTTGACGTTTGCGTGTGGATAACGACGCCCCCTGCTGGTCAGAATGGCTGTTTCACACAGATGACCCATTAACCAACACACTGCATCAAAACCTGTGTAGTTGCAAGTGGCTTATTAATAGCAATGTTTGCATCAGATAAAATGGTTACAAAAACAGCCCTCTTGATCACTAAAAGTACTTGTATCACGTTTGTAACAACTCAGTGGCTTGTAACTCAGAGTACGGAGTTGAACTACGTTTGTTATGAATTAAACCCAAAAAGGTGCAACGTTAAAATGCATTACAGTGCTTGTGTTAAGGGTTTCACGTTACTTCCCAAGGCTGCTTGTTCATGATGTGGCTGGAGCTCTGGGACGTAGACGTTCGAAGCTATGCAGTTGTCTTCAAGCGAGCGGTTGTGGGGAAACAGGTCCAGCTCCTCCAGCAAGATGTATAATGGAGCGTCTGACCATTTTAAACCAATAAAACACCAGTTAATGTGAATATTTGTTTTTTGGGCCCAAAAAAGTGCTACTCAGAAAGGGCAGATGATGTGCATCATGATTAATTTCATGTGCATTTAGAAATTGAGTAATTGGCCAGGTGTCAATGTGTCTTTTAATTTTCAGCTACAGATTTACTTAAAAATCAAGTAGGAATTACATCCATTTTGAGAGTGGTATTCTGAAACTGGCACGAATTGTATGGAATTCCCTCCAAAAGCTCTTCTCTGTAATTGATATGCACAGTTCATATTCCCAGCATCAAATTAATGTAAATATAAAAACTCAGATTCACACACTAACATATTGCATATTTATGAATTAAACTAACCCTAAAGATGTTTCAGTGCCTGCTTGATCTACAGTATATATATATATATATATATATATATATATATATATATATATATATATATATATATATATATATATATATATCTTATATATNATATATATATATATATATATATATATATATATATATATATATATATATATATATATATATATATATATATATATATGTCCTACAGGTATATGGGGATGACAGTGTTGAGGCGCTTGTTGGGCCAGCTGGCTTCACTCCCATCAGTGTTACTAAAACACCTGACCTGTTGTCAGAGCCACTGGTCTGGTGTCTGTGCGCAAAATGTGACGTTTGGTGGTTGTTTTTGCGATGATTTTGGGATTTGGGTCTGTGTGCTTTGCACTAACCCCCAGGGCAACGTGCGGTGAGAGTATCTGGGCATTTCTCAACCACATACCTCCTCTCAGCTGATACGTGGGGGGTGGGTAGGGGTGGGGGGGGGGGTTCTGTGAGGAAGATCATGTGGGTTATTTCAGGTAGACTATAGATTTTTTTCTTTCATTTATATCAATATTGTATTTATTTCAAGAATCCCGCACTTCAAAAAAATTACAGAAACAACAAAAAAATCTTGTTGTTCATGAGGAACCGAAGTGGATACAACATATTTGTGAACAGTTTGTTTACAGATAACCTTGAATACTTGATTATTTGTCAATAAAAAAATGGAAAAAAAATATGTGGTTTTTGGAGTTTGTCAATTTCTACAAACGACTCTTGATAAAGAATCATTTGTGCTGATTTAAATAAATTTTAATTTGTGTGGCTTTATCTGAACCTAGTAAAAATGAGGAAAAAGGGCACGAGAAACTGATCAGCACTAGACAAAAGGGCAGAGAAATTGAGAAAACAACCAAGTCACACATTTTCCTCACATCACAGCACCTTTATGTTTCAATACAAGTTAGTTTATTTCCTAAGACTTCCCTGGCTTTCCTGAAGCCTGACTTGTTGCAACACTTCCAGAAAACAGTAAATATTTACAGCAAGTGGAATAACGTTTCTTGTACAAGTCTGCACAACAGGTATAAACCAAAAGATCTGACTTTGTGGGAAAGCCCAGCAATCAGTAGGTTGTTCTTTCTATGTTATAAACACACTTACACAGACGGTGGCTTTTGTCCCGGCCAGATGGGAACATGACGTACAGAATGAATATTCCGGCCCCCCCCCCATTCAAACACAGTGGACAGTCGTCCCCCTGGGCTAAAAGTGGACCAAACACACCATCCTGCCCGGTTTGGTCCCTCTGAGCCCCACTGCCAGTACTGCCAGGTAGCTCAGTCATCCTGTGTCTCAGGTGACCACTGAGCTGACAACTCCCTTCCACAGAGCATCTATCTGATCGCAGAAACATTTGAAATTTAAAATTGAAACTTTCACCTGTTTCAGGTCGGAAGAACATTCAAAATGGCAAGCATGACTATTACAGCAGTCTGGCTGGTGAGAAAGGTGAGGCGGCAAAAGTGCTTTATCAGTTTGTAACTTGTCTGCTCAGATGTGCCGCTGGTTACCATCAGCATGGAACACTCTTTTACTCTTTACCTTTATATATACCATGTATTTTATACAAATATATTTTTATATTATGAACATAGTTTAGCGTGTGATATTTATAGCAGGACATTACAAAAAATAAATCCAGTATTCAATTTCAACTGCATTTAGGTATTTAGACATTTTATTTATATTCATAGGTATAAAAAGCCCCTTATCGATCATAATATAACACTGATTCTTAAAAACTGGAAGCACATGTAGAAAAATAGACGCAACAATACGAGTCATTACGGCGATAGCAGGACTGCCGTGTCCCTAGTCCTCCTGGATCAGTGTCAGTGCGTGGCACTAGAGGGCGCTGTGTCTGGTCGCTGCAGAACCGTTGCCGCGCTCAGCGGGGCGCTGCTCCCCGTCGCCTGCACTGTGGGCCTCGCGGTCTGTGTGATGAGATGGAGGAAGCCCTGTGCTAGAAACAGATCCTCCTCCTCCATGTCCAGCTCGCTGGTGTCGTGCTGCAACAGCAGGTTTGCACGGGGTCCGGGGCCCGAGCGCAGCAGGGAGTCGTGTCGCGTCTCCAGCTCTGTGAGGCCGTTCCCGCTGAACACCAGCCCGTCTGCGTCCAGGCCCTCCTCCAGCTGCCGGGCCCACGTGTCCCTGGCGGGGGTCCTCCACTGGTCGGGCAGCTCCTCGGGGATGTCGTTCTGCGACTCTGGTTCACTCCGGGGCGGCAGCAGTGTGCTGCGGGTCTCCGGGCCACTGGGGTTGGGTGCAATGGTGGAAGAGAGGACAGTCCATACCTCCCGGGCCGAGACCCCCGCTCCGCTGGCCTCCTCCAGGTGGGCAGCCCCTGATCCCTCGTCTGCTGTGGGCTCAGGCTCGTCCTTTGTTCGGTTCAGTTTGTGAAAGTTGCTCAGCAGTGCAAACATACTATCTACATCCTTCCAGAAGTTAGTCCAGTCGTCGAGGCTGGGGCTGTAGTTGTAGCGCTGCTCATACAGGCTCTCGTTCACGCTGTACAAATCCTCCAGCCCCTGCCAGTCGACGTCCTCCGAGAAGTTAGGCAGCTTAATCCTTTCGTCCGTTCCATGCTGGCTGTCCGCTGGGGGGGGGGGGGGGGGGGGGCTTTTCCTCAGCCCAGTGCACTCAAGATTTTACATCCAGTTTGGAATTCAACCAGGCTGACAAATACATTTCAAACTCTAACTAGAGTTTAAGTAGTAAACCTCAGCACATAAAAAATATTTTCTGTGCAGCTGCATGTGGAAATTGAAAAAAAAACTCAGCCAGCNCAGTCATGCGGCTGCCCCACGGGCCAAGGCCTGATTAGAGCCCCACAGCCTGCAGCACAGCTCCCTGTTAGGCGCTAAACTCCACCCAAGCTTCTAATGTCTCTAGCAATGAGCAATAGAGCTTTCTGGGAAAACCCGGGATGCACAACTGTGGAAGCAGAGGGCTGCAGTATTGTTGTTCTGTTACACAGTTTATTAGCTGTCTTCATACAACAGTTTCCCCCCACCCCCACATCGAGGCTGAGACACTGAAAGCCAACAAAACAGTGCAGAAACTGTTCTGAATGGAGCGAACATCCAGGGAAACCTGGAACCAGACAGATGGGACAGACGTGATTCAGGAAAAGGAAATGGGGGTGGGGGGGCATGTTCATGTGTGAAGAATAAAATACAAATGTTGGAGAGCTGAAAGGAGTTATATGTACAGTGCATGGAATGAGGAATGACAGAGCACTGAACAGGTGAAGCTTCACACAGAAGGCAAGATCTCCTTCTGGACCACCACCTGGCTGACCACAGGAAGAAGTGAGATCTTGGGAGCAACTCCATGCAAAAGCTTCACATCCTGGTGAAGGGAGACTCTGCTGAATCAGCACAAACTTTACACTTACATGAGCTGTGTCCATGCATTTCACCCCTTTTGCAACAAGCCTTTTGGGGAATTTACAGTGTAAGACATGGCAGGTAGTACAAGTATTTAGCCTCTCTGTCTTGCCATCTGTAGGTTTCCAGTTTGAATCCCACTCCTGCTAAACAGTAAGGATACCCTCCTGTTTAAATGGGTAAATCGCTGTATGTCAGCATCATAAGTCACTTTGACAAAGGTGTCAGATAAATTAATAATAAAAGTACGAAAGTTGGAATCAACTTTGAATCGGGGTTCTCATATCATTGGAGATGCGACTTCCTCTGGGACACATTGTGTGCTGATGTGCCACATATAAAGTGTTACTAAAAACGAAGTCTTGGAGAGAACAGGCTTGTCCCCATGCTGAGAAGCTGGAGCGGGTTACAAAACAAATCGACGCGTCTGCACAGCCGGATACTTGCCAGAATGCTTCTGGGACTGAAGTCAGGGATTTATGGTCACAAGAAACTCAATTCCCCAGTTGGGGTCTCCCACTCTCTCATGGAGACACAGGTTTCACAGGCCTGTCAATCTCATCTCGACTGCTGTGCAGTTCACAACCCAGATCATCTGGCCCCATGCTGCGGGCTGCCGCTTATGCGAACGATCACATACTACACACGGATAGATTCCCTCAAAAGGATTTCTAAATAAATTATTCAAAGCAGCACTAAAAATGTTTGAAGGATCAATCGGCATAACTATGGTCATTTTATACTCAATTTTTCTTAAGTCATAAGGTAAAGATGAATGGGGGGGGGGGGGGGCAAAGGAACCATGTAGCCATTCCAGGTGCATCACGCTCACTTGTTCAGGCTCTTGGTGAGCTCAGGGTGAGAGAGGACAGTGAGGCAGAGTGACAGGGGGGTGTAGAGACAGAAGTGGAGATGAGTTTTGATTGGCTGAGAGACTCACGGGTACACAAGGCTTGGTCTCCTCAACTTTGACCATTTTCGGTGCCGCTGTAGCCTGGTAAGCAGGTACCAGAGACATAGGTTGACAGAGGGAAAGTTGGGGTGGAGGTGCCATTGCCAGCAGCGCAGTGAACAGGTTGGCAGAATGAACGAAAAGACACCACTAACTGTTTACTGCCGCCAGAGACAACAGCTAAGCTAACAAAACAACATGCTAAGCTGAGGATGACTGCCAACAGTCAAAAGAGACATATGCATTTCGTCATATATATTCAATGACAAAATGTAATATTACACCAAAATGTTTAACATAATCCTCACATTACTTTACAAAGCTCATGAAAAGCTGGCTTCTTGATGCCTTTCCGGAAGCAGTTCCATATACTGAGCGTGGAATGTGAAGAGATTAACTGTTAGTCGTGAGTGGAGGACAGCAACAAACAAATGCTGGTTGCTCAGACATGCATTTACATTCACATCTGTGACCGCATGATCGGAATTTCAAGAACATTATTAAAATATTCTTCTCGCTCCCTTACTACAAAATGTAACTCGGGTTCTCAATCACAATGAAAGGTATACTGCAGAAAGGAGGGGAAAAAGGTAATGATAAATGATTATAATGCAATTTATATGTATTAACTATACACACACTCCCACACAATTCTTGGCATATAATAGCTACAGGTAAAATGGCTTGTATTCTCCAGATGGCAGAATTCAATTATTCAAAAGAGAAAAAGTGCTCATTTTTCAACAGTTTACAGCTTGTTTATCTGAATATGAAAGAGTTTGCTCTTAAAAAAATTATTTCAATGCCCTAATATGGTACGACAGAGCATAAACATTTCTCAGCTGTATTTCCCATCAAGTGAAGGTGCATGAGATGCAGAACAGCACAGGTGTAATGGATGAAGAGGCTCCCAGGCGGCAGGCGGCTCAGTCCTGCCTTCAAAGTGCTGCCCCTTTAGTGGCAGCAGCCAGACGGCTCACAGCAGCAGGACGGTTAAGCCGTGGTTAGAGACACACGGGCATGCGACCGTAGCTGTAGACCGCGCCGTGATGGATTAGTGTGAACGCGAGGCTGGCTCATGCAGTTATGAGAAAGTCACTGAAGAGAAGACAAAAAGGACGAATACCTGTGCAGATCATAGCTTCCTCCATCTTTACTTCCTGATTAGGAAAATAAGAGCAATTTTATGTTAATGTTTATAAACTGGTAAAAGGAAAAATAGGGGGATCTTAAAAAAATAAATAATTAAAAAAAAAAATCACATCCACATTGCAATTCCTCATGCACTGTATCTAGTTCCTAGAGAGAAATGCATGAAGTTAGACGAAGAGATGTGGAAGGTGCCAGAGAAAAGGGAGACGAAAGCTGCGAGGGCACGTCGTAGGATGCAAGTTCCAAGGTAGGTTCCTCGGCGAAGTTCGGTCAAGGATCGATCACCAATGAGTTGACGATGCTGGATATATACTGTTTGCCAGATGTACTGACTTATTTTTTAATTATATTCTTCCATTTTATTCAACACCGTTTGGGGTAGGAAATGAACGATGTAATTTTAAAGTATTTCAGAGTGTTTCCAAAGTTACTGTATTCTTTTGCAGGAAAAAAATCTTTTAAAGCTTAAAATTGTTCTTCAGTGACAACTCTTCTAGAAGGGTCTGCTCCAGTGTGATAGGATTTATTCTCACACCTTTTTGGCAGTTGAGTGGTAACAAAATGTTGCAGCACACAGTGAAGGTAATGTGATAACCTGTCCAAGTCCTCCCTTGACTCCCCAAAATAAAGCTCAGCAGCACCACCTCCTGACCCATCATGGGATCCCAACTCTCAATCCCCGATTATGGGACTAGTGACAGCACTTCAGTGACAACAAAACTGACATGACAAAGTAGGTGACTTATACCTATTTCAACATTGTAGTGCTTGATAAGTTTGGCTTAGTTGGTGCAACATTCAAAATGGCTCTTTTGACCATTTCTTGAGAAGATAGATGAGTTACAACATAGTCATTTCTAAATGCAATCCAGTTTCTGTCATTGTTGATTACTCTTAGATATTTGGCATAAAATTGTATTTTGCTGCTATGGTCTACTCTAGAAGCCCTTTCCACAAACAACTCATCTAACTTCCCTACACTACAAAAGCTCACATTTGACCTACATCAAAATTCTTGTGAATTCTGCGAGATTTGTTTGCCATTGTGGAACTGCTACATGGCAACCAGATGCTAAGCATCATAATACTTTGCCCTTGTTGTATATTTACTTGTGTATGCATGTAATTTCTATTTTCTCGCTATATTGCGTCTCTGTTGCTGTGACCTAGTCCTGTTTTACTGTAAACTAGAGAAAAAAGTTAAAAAGTCACCATAATAAAACTTGCTAATTTCCTGGTACAACATGTTAAAAAATTCTACTACTCAGCAGGTTCTTCTGAGCATATCTATGTAGTAAACAGAACTTTGACAACTTAACTGACATAAGGACACCTCAGAAAATGAATAAAAAGCACAATGAATCTGGAAATGTCTCCCAAGTTGGATGCAAAGCACAATGGTGAGATGGTTGAACCATGGTAGTCCAATGTCTGGAGACTATGAAAATGTGCTCCTAAACCATAACAAACCAATACAGCTTTTCCTGATCCTCAGAGCAGACTCTTTGGCTCAGACAGACCACATTGCTACCTGGGATGGCTTTGTGCTGAGGTGAAAGGTAAAATTTTTCACATGCATCATGCAGCATCAGTTGGGACTGAAATTCGTAACTCTTGTTATAACCCATGAAATTTATTCATTTATTTACATTTCATGCAGTTTATGCTGATGTCAATATAGTCAATGTAGACGTAGATATCATATCTCTGAAATGATTTGTCAGCCAGTAATTTCACTTAAAAAGTTTCATACGATGGTGAAATATTTTCAGTTCAAGGTTTGTCATTTTGCCTCTGTCTGGCCGTCTAAAACTCACAGCCAGGATTTTTGGATATACCTCAGTCCCACTGAGCATTAGCAGGCAGACAGCACACGATACTCCAGGCCTTACCTGGTTCCTGACCCCTGGGCCTGGGGTTGCACTGTTTGTGTCCTTGGCAGCTGCGCATCTCCATTAGCTGGACATGGAGCTGGTTGAGGACATCCCTCTCCACAGAGTACACTGTGTTTGTCAGCTGGACAGGCAGGTGTAACATCCGTTAAGGGACATTGGTAAGACAACAGAGGTGGGCACATGTCATCAGCTTGGCCACATTAAGTCCCTATCCTTAAACAATAATACCAATAATAATTATTATTATTGCTATAGATTGCATATTTGACTTGCTATCTGAAAATCCTAGGTTCAAATCTGAACTTCTGCAGTCCTGCTGTAGTAGCCCTCTTCCCCCAAACTTCTCCAGCAAAATACCCTGCTGTACAAACAGGTACACCATGGTAAATAACTTAATACAGTATACTTATCTACTTTGGGCAAAGGCATAAATAAATGCAATTACATAATAATAATAATAATAATAATAATAATAATAATAATAATAATAATAATACTCTTAGCCTATGTGTTCCCCATTTTTACATTTATAAGAGCTGGTGGTTCCCTGTAGAAATTAAACTTATTAAAGTGCTGACCCACCTTCTTCAGGATATAAACTCGGTAACCATAGCTACAATACTGTTTGACAGTGCAGTTTGGAATTATATTACTGGAAAGTCCCCGTATCTATTCCATTTGTTGTGATGTCTCAAACCACTTTTGCCTGGATGATGTAATAATCACGCAATGCAGCCGTCTGCCGCTGTTCACCTGGTAGGGGTCGCTGTTTAGGTCAAAGTACTCCAGGAAGCCCGTGGCAAATTCGCAGAACAGGGTGTTGTGGGTCTCGTTGATGGTCCGCAGGCACCAGTAGGTGTTGTTGTTGGAACTGGTACAGGCGCAAAATGCTCCCACTGCAAGCAGAGCACGGGTGGGACTCAGCATGCTACTGGATCGTCATCTGTACACTTCCACCCTCAAGGGCTGAACTGGGTTGTTCTGACCATTGTTATGAGTGTGCCAACTTGCTAAGACCAGACACCAAACACGTCAAAGTATAAGGAAAGTTTGAGCTGTCAAATGAGAGCAATGAAAGGTGTGTCATCATGCTTTGGAGGTGAAATACACTGTTAAAATGTTTTGGTGCATAAGATGTAAGTAGCACAAAACACAGTAAAAGCAGGTTTTCCTGCAGAAGAATCAGAGCACGTGTGCATTTGTGCCAGTGAAATTGCGTGTTTGCGTGGAAGGCCTGCCGTACAGGTCCAGAAGGGCGCCGTCTGCCAGTGGTCGTTGTTGTGAGTAAAGCAGGTAAGGCCCGGCAGGCTGCAGTCATCGCCCTTCCGTTGCCTCTTTTTCATCTTCCTCTCCTTCTTCCTCCTGCGGACCTCATTGAACAACTGTGCCTTCCCATCGACTTCCTGCGCTGCATCCCTGATGGACAGAAACACGGCCAATCATATGACGCACCCCCGACCGCTGTGACCACTGGGAGCTAAGCTTCATCTTTCAACTTAATGTACTTCTTAAAATTATAGTCTATCAGATCAAAAAGCCATTTTGTTCATTTTAAAATGTGCCCTAACAAGAAAGCCTTTCCCTCATACTTAAAATACACACATGTAAGGCTGTTTAAACAATAATTAAGTGATTCAACGTTAAAGGACAATAGTGACATAACCGCTGGTGTGGTTTAACTTGAAGAGCTGTTTGGTTTGCACAGAAAAGGATCTGTTCAGTCTGTCTATCTCACACCAGGAGTAATTATACTGTGGGCACCATTTGGTCCAAATAACCACTCTGATCCACATTAAGGCTGCAATCCTAGGATAAAGTTGGTCTAAAAAGGAAGCATATGTTCTAGTCATCTGACCTGGACTGACCTCAGCTCACTATTGCTCCCTCCAATAGCATCAGCAGATAAATTAGTATGGAAAATAACAATAACTTCCAGATCGCTGTTTTGTGACGTGCTTTTTTCTCCATCTGTATGTTCAGCTTGTTAGGCAACTGAGCCCGTTTGGGCATCGGCGAGAAGGTCTGGAGAGAAGCCCTCGGCTGGCCTGGCTGGGGCTGTGAAGTCATGGAACAATCAAGGGATTTCTGGGAAACAGACACCATTCCGAGTCTATCAGTCACGCGAGGAGCAGGTCACAGCTGCGGGGGGAAGTGAATGTGCCTCTAGCTGGATTTAAGCGCTTCATGCTATTCGCTGGTCTGATGGCACCCTGTCAAAAGTTTTTACCCTGAAATCTAAAAGGCTGCGTCAAACAAGCAACGAATATGATGCAGTAGAAGCGAAGCTGGACCTTAATTTCAGCCAGATGACGCATTTGTGGGAAGGCTATTCTCAGAATGTATTTTGTCTCACGGCTTTCTTTTGATTTTGAGTGCAACGAATGACGATGACTACGATGATGATAGTGAGCGAGAGCTGAGCCACCACACAGCTGCTGTTTGAGCTCAGATAGTTCCCATTACAGGACGAAGAGGAGGAGGAAGAAACGGGTGGGACAAACCTCTTCTTGCTGCAGTCACACTCATCTGGCCGTCTCCGTTTCAGGTGACCTCTCACTTCACGCAGGTTCTTGATTTTGTCCTGTAGTGCCTCAATCTGCATCGCACAGTGAGAGTCAGTGGGAAAATGCAGCAGGACCATATAATTCGACAATGGTGGTAAACTAAGAGATGCTCACCTCCTGGTCCACATAACTCTTGTGGTCTTTCCAGGCCCTGGAGGACTGGTAGATCTCTCTCTCACAGTGCACGGTGTCATTCATCAGGATGTAGCACCTGGACAGATCAGGGTCAGGTATTAACAGGGCTTTTATCTCAATATTTATTTTTTAATTAGTGCTTCTCAATTGTGAAATCTGTGTATTACATCGCCTTTGATGTAAGCCCACATCTCCAGAACTGCTGTGAAAGAAACGCAACCCCAAAATAACAATGTTAGTTTTGCATGCCCGATTACCTAAAACGATTTAAACATTTATACAGCTGGGTAATTTTTACTCTCTCTGTTCAGGGTAAGTATCTTCATCAAGAGTACTACAGCAAGATGTGAGATTTGAACCCTTCTACTAAAGGGAAACCTTACTTGCTTCTATGCTACCAGCTGCCCCATTTATATATGTTTTACAGTCTTTTTTATTTTTAGACAATTTTAAGTAGTTTTATTCACATATACTGCTACATAACAACAGTAACAATTCTGGTTAAGAAATCATGTCAAATGTTCAACAACAGGTACAACAGGCCCTCATCCTTAAATGATAAATCAGCCACTGTCTGTGAAGAGATGATGGTTTGAAAATAGAAAATGAACATTATACCAGTTGGAAGCTGTGGTTCAACCATGAATTATTATTGTAGCAGAACAAAACAGAAGCCGGCAGCACAGACTTACTTGTGTGTCACTTTGACAGAGTTGGGGTAGCCAACAGCATTGGTATCATCTGCCAGCATTTCCTCTGAAGTGTCATCTGACTCTAGGTCAAAATCAATGTCGTCTCCCCCCATGTCTTGCTCGTGCTGCTGCTTGCTAATATTCTGCGGCCAAAAGGTGCTACTGTCCTCTGCCTGCAGGTCAATGTTGTAGATCTGGCCTTCAAACTCCACTGCAAGAGAGCGGGTCGCCCGAGTGTGGACAAAACGAGGCCGGTACCCTGAGAAAGTCAAACATAGGACCCATTGTTATGGTTCTCTCCATGGATCGAATATGCCTGGTGATTAATTTGCAGGTCATAATCTTACCACTAGGTGGAGTCCTAATATACACGTGCCTGTCAATTCAACAGTGAACGATGTACAGTATAACTTTAAAGCACCCACCATTTCAGATTGCTCTATTACCAAACTGTATAAACTGAATCAGATCAGTGCAAAACTTTAGAAAAATTAATGGCACAAAATGTTTCTGAGCAAAATGTAGAGTTCTTTTGTGTACAGATGCCTTCAATTATGTTACTGTTTAGTTACCGTTTTTCACTGATATTCCTCTCAAGGTTTACTGTAAAACTAAAAGGACTACAGGACTAAAATATTTTTTGCTGTAAGATGTGCGGGAAAAGTTATTTTGAAGTGTCTCCTAATTGCTCGATGTGTGTGAAGCGTTTAGGTGAACACAAATGAAGCTAAGCTGCTTCAGTTTCCCTTTTACATTTATTTAAAGGCAGCATAAAGACTGCGCAAGACCAAAAATCACACTCAGAACAGCCATAGATCACAGGTCCCTGATGTCATGCAATTTAAGCAGTAGATTTTAGACATGACCAGTGAGGGCTCTCATCCCAAAAGTCAGAAGAGGAGTAAGTCTAAGAGTGCAGGAGACACCCTCCAATGAAAGTTTGCTCCCACTACATCTACATTAAGAGGTGAGCCACTTACGGGAGCCAGAGGGCTGGTGGAATGGGCGGTGCCCACGGCGGTCCCCACGACTGGTGCGGAAGGGGACCTCTCTGCAGTCACAAAGCTTCTCCCGGCTGTCATACACACGTGCTCGCAGGCTTCTGGTCCTCTTCCTTGAGCCCTCCTTCAATGTTCCTCCCTTACATTTCTGGATGTGCCACTTGCCTGCAATATCTTCCACGCAGTGCCACTTCTGTCCAAGCAAAAAAGTTTTCAGATCAGCCATGCGACATAATTGAGCACAATACCCTGCCACCTCCTCCCCCACAGAGCAAAGAGTCAAACCTCACTGAGTTCACAATGGTCTCCTGATAAGAGGCGTCCCCAGAGAAACCCATTACGGTCGGATTTCAGAGCATAAGAATATCCTTGAAAAAATGATCCAAATGGAAAAAAGGGGATCCCCTCTTGTCTGGAAAGAAGAGGGCTCCTTTAAATGAAAACAGACAGCAGTGATGCGGCAGCCACGCTGCCAGCCATCCTGTTAGCATGCGCCCGCATCGTCACCCCCACCTCCTTCCCGACAAAGAGCAACAAAACAGAAGTCAATGTTGCCTTGAGTTCTCCATTTGTCATTTGAAACGACACGCCTGTGATGCCCCTGACCGCAGCTCAGACGTCTGCTCCTAGTGTGGAAAACCAAATTCAAACAACAGCCACGCCATGCTTATGTCATTTCCTGTGCTTCCCTACTGCGCTCACTGTTGCAGAGCCCAGAAAGCCTACATCCGTAGCATACGGGATGTAGACCTCACATGAGCTAAAGTCCATGTGCTCACCGGGATGTCAGGGCACTCTTCTTATTGCAGCAAGCAGGTAGTCCTATTTAAGCCCACATTTTAATTTTTTGTGTGAAAACTATTTGTGACACATGGAGAGATGACGGAGAGGAGTGAGCATATGGGACAAACATAAAGGAAGTAAGGGGGGGGCAAGTAAGTAAGTAAGTAAATAAATAAATAAATAAAACCCTCATACCAGGACACAAACTGTAAACCGCAGACAGAAACATCTACATCTCCATAAGCTCCTACATACCATGCATGCATAAATAAAGCATATACAATCTAAATAAAACAAATATGCTTTGCCCAAAATCAGGAGTCCAACCTTGATTTTCCATATGAGAAAAAAAAAAAGAAGTTATCACTTTCTAATCACACAGTCATGCTGGAACTATGAACAGTGTGGATCTTCTCTAACATGAAACACTTCTTCAAATGGGGTGACCACAGGAGTCCAAAAAAGCTGCGCGGTATGTTATAAATATGTCGTGGAGACACAGTCATCTGCATTGCACACAATCATACAGAAAAACCTGAAGTCCTGCTGAACAAAGAAGATAAATTCCTGGCCTTATTCCATTGTCAATACATACTTGTACATTCAGGTAGTCTTTACAATGCATATTGTGGCTCCTTTTATTCATATTTGAAATTTCTAGACTAATGTTGGTAGCTTTCTTTAGTGTGTATGTTGCTCTCTATGGTCACCTTTCCAAGATGACTACAGCTTGGGAGAGTTATCTTCATTTTCCTGTAGACATTTTTTAATAGCCATGATAAGGCCTTCATATACCCACTACACTACTGAAAAGCAAACATTATTATTAAGCCATTAGCTGACATCTACAAAGAAACTTATAATATAAGGTTTTTATACCATGCTGGTTATTAATAGGGTAATTTTCACAGCATTAATTCAGGGTATATACCTTCCTGTATTCATTACTGTTCAGGGGTAAGCTTTGTGGATAGATTTTTAGCAGTATATGGAGTAGGGCTGAAATACATACAGTGTAACAAAAGGTTCTCAGCAGCCTTTAATAAAAGCTCTTTATTAAAAGCTTTACATGCATAAACTTGGCTATTAAAAAAAAACTTTTAACAAGCTTTAAACAAAATACCTTATTTATGCTACCTGAAACCTGTAACAATTTGCATTTTCTGAGGTCCATTTGATTCTCTGCCACCCCAATTAGGGTTTACCAAGCTCTGCTAATGGCCTCAGATGAAAGAGAACCTTTTGTACCGGCAGTCCTGATGAACTGCCAAATTATGGCTCAGTTGTTGTCTGAGTGCTTTTCATCAGGCACCAGAAACAAGCAATTAACACCTCCATGCTCCTGGAGTTTTTAAAATGTTCTGGGATCACTGCCACTGAGAAGAACCTTCAGCACACGTCATGGCACAGGGGACAGGTGAACGCACCGAGTACCCTTTTCAGGTACATTTCACATAATGAAAGGGTTAGACTAAGTTCAAGCCAATTAGGATTGGAACCCCTGACAAAGAATCAAAATCAAATCAAAGTAAAACACAGTATAGTTTTAGGACCTTACACAGACAAATCAAGCAGGTTAGAGACAAAAATTTGAAGCTTAGGTATAAAGATATTTCACTGCACTGCTGGGCATTATGGTGTTGCTTTGTACAGTATGCCCCTGCTGGCCACGTGTTGTGTTTACCTGTCCAGGCTGCTCGCAAGGGGTCTGGAACTCGGCCTGCTGACACAGCTCCTTAACCTTCCTGTACTTAGGCAGGCTGTTGGTCTGCTGCATGCTGGTGCCTTCCTCCTTCTTGCGGAGGATTTTTCTACAACATAGGAGGAAGGGGGTTCACATGAGGGCTCCTGGCATTCATCTGGTGGGGAAATGAGCTAGGTGTTGGGCTACTGGGGGGTTTAGTGGAGTGGTGCAGCTGAGAGGCTCTGTGGTTAAGCTGTTGTGGCTTTAGGTGCCAGGAAAGACTGGGCAGTGTACTTGCTTTGACCTGTGGTCAGCCATTTGACCTCTACCTTTGGCAGAGACCCTCTTCCACAGCACATCCCACCAGCACCCGATACATTCTCATAACATGTAAAGTAACAGCAACAGCAGGAGAAAAACAAGACTTCTCCTACAGAGATCAAATTCATCTGCTATGTGACAATTTACAGTAACAGCTATCATTTGGCCATTTGAGTGCAACAAAGCAGGCCAAGCCAAGTTATAGGAACAAGCATCCTGGGAACCATTCATACCATTCATTGCGTTTACACTCCATTTCAACTTTTCTGTACTGTAACGGACATATCCAGCTGAGTCTAAGTGAGGCCAAGGGCTACGTCAGGCACCAGTCAATTTCATTTCAGTAAAAAAGAAATGTAAGAATCCCTAATCCTCTAATTCTTATTGCAGCAATAGTGTGAAGAGTGTTCATAAACATACAGGATTAAAGGCACCACAAGCCCCAGGTCATTTCCCACCAAGTGGTGTGGCACTGGTCCACACAACAGCAGGAGGAGCTGATCTCTTCTCTTTTAGACTGCTTTATACATGTTCTCTTCTACAGTAGTGGGGGGGGGGGGGGGGGGGGGCCAAGCATCATGGGGCCTTGCCCTTGGAAGATCATTCAGGGCACCTAGCTCATGTGGGAGCGGAGTTGAGGAGCTTCGCATTACATGATCTGCAGTTTGACACATGCTGACAGTGCTGGTGACAGCCGGAATGTCAGTCCCGCTCTGCCAGCCCCGGCTGCCACACCAGGAGATTGACGGGATTATGAGGCTCCGAGCTTTTGCGCTTGCTACAAAGCGCCCGTGGCATTAGCACAGCTTAGCCTGATAAGTGATACAGAAAATGGGGGTGTAAAAGAACCCCTGGATCGTATTTGCTTCTCAGCTCCTGCCCCCTTGACCTCAACCCACCCCAAAGTACATTTTTAGGGGCGGGCTACATCCTTGTCGCCGGGAGCTGCCAAGGCCCCCGGGAAGGCTGGGTAATATTCCTGGGAAATATGCTGGCCCCCCAGAGGTGGAGGCTACATTCCTTTGCCAACACCCCTGTGAAACATCCTGTATATGTATCAAGTGAGGCTTCTTGTCATTCTGTACGCAGCATCACACCTCAGGCCAAGAGGGCTTGGTTGTTTAGCATGGATCTAAATCCCATTGTAACAGAAAAAGGTATCCCATAGATCAGGGCTAAGAACGAAGGATGGTGAGGGTCATTTCAGGTTTCATGGGCACGCTGGTCATGTGTGCTGAAGGTGAAGGTTTATTCCAGGGACGATAAATTAAAATAACTTCACTGTCAAGCTGAAGCAGACCGGGTCCTCTGTTGTGAGGTGTGGCAACCAAACAGTGGGCAAACGTGTCTTCGTGTACCACCTCCTATCCCTCCCCCACTGCCCCACTTCCTCTGCCTGCTTTGGAAATCTATGCCCTTACACAAAACAACTGCAAAGGACAATAAATGGTAGGCAATGTTGTAGTGCTGCACATAGTCACCTTTCATGTCAGGGAACTCTGCTATCACAGGATTCCACTGTACTAACAGGAGCCCTTAAACAAGAAAGAAAAAGAGCAATGAAATAAAAGTCAGCATTACCCTCTCTCCACCAGGAATGTATCTCTCCAGACTTTGGGTTTCCGGTTTGGTTTGAATCTGAAACATAATAAAACACAAATATTCCATGGAATAGTGACAATGAATTGCTATAGACTTTTCAGTTAAAAATCTTTGCATTATCTGCCTTGACAATCTTCCACCTTTTCGGGCTATTGTAATAAGTTTAAAGTCTAATTTCGTTTTTGGTTTTGTTTGACTTTTTCTTGGTGATTTTAAATTGGAACATCTAATAACAATGGTGTGGCATGTTACTAAAACAAATTCTTTACCATACTGTCATTAAAGAACATTCTTGCTAATGAATGTGAAGTGGTCATTATGAAGTAACAGAATGCCTAATTTTCAAAAATAATGCTTTCTTCCACAAATATTTACACACTCTTTTCAGGTTACACATTTTTTAACTGCCCAAAGGTCTATGCCATTTCTTCTTCATAAATGACATCAAAAAGACCTAAAAGTTAGTCCAGGGTATGAGTACTGGAGGTGGTGCAATGGTTAGAGCCATCGAAAGACCTGGGTTCAAAGTCCAGCTGTTGGTGCAGTACCCTTAATTAGGGAACTGATACAGTAAAATTTATCCAGCTGTATAACAGGGAAGCCATTTCACAAAGTGACTTAATAGTAGCTTAATGTACAAATAGTTGCTTAACCTAACACTGCCAATTGCATTGGAGTGCCAGTTAAACCAATAAAATAATAATAAAATGTAATTTTTCTGCCACTAGGTACATTTTATTTCTTTTGGTTAACTTTTCTACAGTGTTGTTCCTCCAGGTCACCTCAATATCTTTTAAGAAGGAGATCTTGAACCTCTTAGCTACACTGAGCACGAAAATATGTATATAAAAAATAAGCCTACCTGTTTCCTGTCCGCTCAGGCTCCAGCAGCTTTAGGATGGACTTGCCATCCATGTCAGAGGGTGTGTCAAGCCCTGCAATGTCCAGGATGGTGGGTGCAAGGTCAATATTTAGCACCAGCTGGAGGTTACTGTCAAAGCAAGAATATCAGCATTTAAGTGACAAAAATGCAGCAATAGAAGGATGTCTACTGTACAGAGCCTCTTGTCTATGCCAGAATTTCAAAGTCACTTAGCGTAACCACAGAGTGACATGGTCAACTTTAAGACAACCATTTTATACTCTTCACGAAACAATGAGGTCATGAGCTGTTGGGAAATGAAATCAACACTTCTTACACAGCTCCTGGCTCCACATTCGGCCCTCGCACAAAGAAGGGCACTCGGATATCGAAGTCATAGGGCATTGACTTGCCCTTCACCAGGCCAAACTGACCAA
Organism: Arapaima gigas; assembly: GCA_900497675.1. Taxonomy (NCBI): domain Eukaryota; kingdom Metazoa; phylum Chordata; class Actinopteri; order Osteoglossiformes; family Osteoglossidae; genus Arapaima; species Arapaima gigas. The sequence goes on from UFQX01000107.1 coordinate 1,092,740, forward strand.
TATGATACCCATGGTCAGCTGTGTAGATAATGTAGGTATTTTCCAGCTCCCCAGTGTCCATCAGCATCTCATATATCTGTGTTATGGAGATGGCAGTGGCATTATAAAACAGTGAACTGAAATAAAATTGACAAGCCCAATAGCACAGACCAAGTTCAAAACTGTGATGACTTTCAGAACATAAACAGTATTGGTACATCAACCTTCAGCTTCTTACTAAGCCGTAGACATGAGTAAACGCTAAATGCTGCTTTAGCAAAGATTTGCTCTCTTACCTTCTCCACAGAATCATCCACTGACATGAGGGTCTGAAGCCTCTTTCTGTGCAGGAAGTTGGTGAACTCCATATGTATTGGTTTCATGGGGCCAGTGTACTGCATGATCCAGTGTTTGTCCATGTTGGGAGCATAGTTATAACTGGGAGTACTGGGGAGGCAAAGAAACATGCTGATGAACACCTCTCAACACAACAACCCCCACTTGGTGTTTTCCTGCCATCTAACATGCCTGCCATGCTGTTAAAGAGAGTGGCTGACCTCTTGTTTGCACAAGGAAATGCACTCATTTTCCCTGATGGGCATTTCTTACAAGACTTTTCTGTGTTAATCTCTCTTCGCACGAGGCAAAAAGTCAAATGTGCTTGGCGTTGAAAAATCATTTGAGGGTTAGCAAATGGTAAAGAAAATAGTTCAATGACTAAAATCTTAAAAAAAGCTGTATTTTTTCTTTCTTAAAAGAAACAATTGTGGAACAAACTGCAATTAACCCACTGCTTCAGGGTGGGCATGACATTTTTTGTCTTTAAACGTAGAAAATACAAACTGCTGTCCTCTGGTTCACACATTGACTGTGCCTGGCTAACAGGACTCTCCAAATGCCAGTCGGTACAACTTTTGGCAGCCAGCCCTGCCACACCACTAATTCATTTCTGCCACGGAAGCTGTCTGCTATGATGAAGAGGACAGCCTCTGCCCTCTCCTGCTTGGAAACCCTTTTGTCTAACTCTCAGAACTTTCCACCCGGGTGGTCAGGCAGTCTAATACGCCTCACAATGGAGGTGAAGCCCGAGGGCACAGAGCTGTATGGAATGTGGGGTCAGACAGCTAAAATCAATCAATATCTGGGGAAGTCTGTACCTGACGTTGTCGACTCTGGCCCAAAACAGCTTGTTTAATCGTCTAATCGTTTTGTTGGCCTTGACAAACAGGTCAATAGGAATGTGTGATGGTGACAGCCATTCTAAGGATAAGAATGAGGTTAATTCTTCAAGGTATGCCATTTTATTATTTGTATTCTCTCTGGCTGTCCTGATGAGAAGTCATCAGTGATGTGTGGTGAAACAAAGTAGTGGAAAGGAAACACCATCATACACGCAATGGTAAAAGCATAAATGTCAAACCTTCCTGCTGCAGCCTTTTAAGGTATATAGCTACTCATCTGATTTACAGCGATGACTTCACCACAATGCTGAGCCTGCTTGTGCAGACTGAGGGACAGCTCTTGCATGCAAACATACCAGAATGCCTCTAAATCTCATATTATGACCTTGCTTGAATCACAGTCTTCCCTGCAGCTTTTCATTTATACTACTCTGCAATATTATTACTAAGCTGCCAGTTGCCTTTTCCAGGCCAGTGTACCCATTTGCATACAGGTATACATCCACATGGCATCCTGGCTGCTTCTGGATTGAAATGAAGCTGACATGGTGCCCCAATTCCTTGGTCTGGAGAGTTTTTTTTTGTTGTTTGCACTTTCCTCAGTTGCCAAATGGCTTTTCTCAGTGTCATTCATTAGTAACTGCCTTTGTTCGTTTTAGTTTGCCTTCTTGATCATTTTGTGCTGGCTGTATGTTTTGTGCCATTTTATTGAAAAGAGCACTATGCTAAAGATATAACTGTTCCATGATTATCTCTCTACGAGGTTCATTTTGTGTTTGGTATAACACAGGCTGTCATTACAGAATGCCATTAGCTGATTATCAACTTGCAGCCTTGTAGGTCCTTTTTTAATCTCTGCAAGTCCCATTAGACAAAGGTCCATGTGAAAAACAACTATAAATCAGCAGTATGAACAGTGTACTCAGCTTATGACAGACATTGTTGATGGGCATGGAGCTGCTGAATAACAAAGATGAGAATAAATTCACTGAAGGGAGAAGTGAAAGCAAACAGGACAATGGAAACCACATTCTGAGAATGACTTGGTTCTGTTTCATGGGCCTGCTACTTATTCCTGGGATATGATGACTGGTTCTTCTGGAAGGCTGGGAATACAGCTGTATTTCGGTTTTGGCTGAAGGCGGAAATGTGGCACTGGTGTCAAGCAATACAACCTTTGTATCATAATTCTAAGTTCTTTCTAAGGGACTATAGGATAATTTTCCAAAGATCCTTTAAAATGACAGCCTTCTATACAGCATCATACCTGACAGTCTACCATCTGATCAAGGCAGTTTCAGGAGTAATCATTTCAGACTTGGCCTGGCAAAGGCGAGAGAAGCTTTTTAGTTTGCCGTCAGCGTTAGACACGCATACTTTGTTTGATAGCATCCAGTCCTCATAGTTAAGCTCTGAAAGAGTTCCTGAGTTTAATTTATATGTAGGAAAATGTCCCCTGTAATTTTGAACAGACAATGACTGTATTTACCTGCAAAACAAAGTAATCAAGCACACATTGGAATTAAACATGCGCCTTTTGAAAATACTTGGCTGAAACAATAAATCTTTTCATAAATATTGCCTGCCTGGAATACAAATACCATCCAAATAAAACTGAACAAAGGGCTAAATATGTATAAAGACAACACAAAAATTACACAACTGTAATGTGTCTTTCATATCAAAATCAGTTACTAAGAGCATCATATAACAGTTTATCCTTGAAAGTATGTGTCTGTGTGGTGTTACACGCTCACAGAGAGGAGTTAAAATGTGTATAAATGATTTATAACAGTCAGAGTTGAATTACAACTCTTCACCCAACATGCTTAAGGGGACTGGAATACTTTGGAATTTAACAGCAAGTGGAAAGGAGAGAAACTGCTTACATGTGCTGGGAAGCATTGGGGAAGAGCTGCGAGTACTGTGGGGCAGAGTCCTCAGGCCCGTGCGGGGCAGCATGGCTGATCACCATCATGACAGGCCGGTGCGGGTACATCCGTTTTGACATGCGGAAAAAGTTGATGCTGTCGTTGGTGATTAGATCGGTGAAATAGTCCTACGACGAAATGAGGATAATGCAAGAAGAACAGTGAGACAGAAATGGGAGCAACCCCCTTCAACCCAGGATTTGCATATTAACTAAACAAATCATTGGAAACATGGAAGAACTTGGGAGTATGGAATGAAAAAAGAAGTAAGCATTAGAAAAAGCATCTAAGAAAAATCTAAGAAATAGAACAGATGACCCAAATCTAATGCTGTACTTTAAGCTTAATGGTTGTGTACTAGTTTACATTACTGAGGACATACAACATTGCTGAAGCATTTATAGCTGATCCACAGAGTCACAGAGGGAAAGAGCATAAGGACAGAGATGGCAAGGAAAATGGAGGCATGGATGTTGAGGGTGGAAGTTAGTCATCACATACAGAAGCAGAAAATGGCCTCTGCATACCCTGGGAGAACCCTCGTACATCATCATTCTTGGATTAATGCTTACTACCCAGGAGCACAAGTACAACCACACTTTAAGACAAATGACCCTATGAGAGTTCCAACAAAACTGTTGACTTGTAACAGAAATCATTCATATGAACGCCACAAACACGGAGTATCTGCCAAATCCCATCTAATAAATACACAACTTCTGCTGCTTTCTTGACAAGTGGGTAACTTTACCTTCCAGCCATCTCAACAAGGAGGTCATTTGACATCTATGTGCTGTTCCAGACATTTGTTTACTCATCCCTCAGAAAGCCCTGAGGGAGCCAAACAAACTTGGGTCCAAACTGTAAAACCTCTCTACTGATTCTGGAAAGCCCAAGAAATGTGCTACCAAAAGAACACAGGAGGTATGACATGTAGGAAAGTAAATTTAGTCCAAGTACCACCAAAAAGAAAAAAAGAAAAATCACCGAGATAGGGAACTGACATAAAACAAACCAGTACTTTCTTACATGCGTATTAATCATTTCTGCCCTATTGTTCCAGAAACAAGACCTAAAATGTAATTTATTTACATGTTTATTACGAAACTTTAATCACAGAACCCATTAAAGCAGTTGGAAACTCTGAAGGTTAAGCAAACCCCTTTCGGCATACAATTCCAGCCCACTAAACACCTCTCCACACTAATGCTGTTGAACTTTTTGTTTAACTGTGGTTTTGTGGTAGATCTGTGACCAGAATTTTAAACCAAGAACAACAAGGATCACTCTTCTTATGCTCTCCAGTAAAGTAATATACTGACTGGGTAAATACACAGGTTTAAACTGACTGAAAACTATTAACTTGTTAAGCTCATCTCAAGAACAGAAACCTACTCCAAAAAAAGTACAGTTTTAAAGTGTTACTCTTGCCATTAATCTATTGTACTGTTGTTGAGAACATGAGAAATGCTGAACTTTGAAAGAGGCAGTTAGAATTAGGTTTCATTCGGCAGGTTCGGGGTAACATGAACCGTTAGGTGTATACCTTGGAGTAGTCAGCCCCATGTTTCTCCTTGTAGCCATTGCGACAGATGGTATAATTATAGAAGCGGGAATTTTTAATAAGACCAACCCACTCTCGCCAACCTGGAGGAATGTAGCTGCCATTGTACTCGTTGAGGTATTTTCCAAAGAAACCTGCAAAAAATAAGGACGTGTGAGAGGGAGTGGGGAAAAAAAACACTCAAAACCACAACAACCTCAGAAAACCTTTCACAAGAGACAGACTTAAGTCCTGCTAGTTTTCTTTGCCAATCTCTAAGAGGTAATTACAGCTGCAACAGCCAAAGGAAGCCTTTGCCTCTGATAAACAGGTGTACATCTCACACTTCACTGAAAGGACAGGCAACTTCAGCAATGAGCTGCAGCAAAGGCCCCTTTCTAATGTACCTGCAAATGAGTATTTGCATTCTCCAGCGATTCCCTTCCTGGCTCAAGTCTAGAGCCTCCCAAGGATCTGGGAAAACTGCCAGTCTACCCCAGAGAGATAATTGTAGACTAACATATCAGCTAAAAACCACAGCTGGCGTCGGAGCCCACAAGCCTCCATTGAGACCTGGGAGACAGAATGTGAAGCAGGGCAAATGGGGGCCAATGCACCGGTGGAAAGCACAGGGCAGAATTGCTGCGTCAATGTAAAAAGGTTCTGGATTTGCTTGGACCTGCTGGCAAGCAATCCAGCTGGGCAGCTCAACACAACTTTTGGCTTTTCTTCACCAGCTTATTAACAGGTAATTTAACCCTTTTTCCAGAGACTTGTTGTCTTTTTAATTCTTTGTATTTTGAAGGAAGGCACCAGATTATGGAAACTACTAATTATTAAATATGAATGTGAAAAATATTGTTTTTTTATTTTTTAAAAAGTTTGGTATTTTTGGGTGAATAACAGCTTTTTAAAATGGAATGATTTGTCCACTATTAGAATTCTATAATTCTGATATTTCTAGTACAGGATTTTTCCAGACAAGGCAAAGTGGGAGCCATCTCAGAATGGCTTATTGGGAACCAGAAGAGCTACTCCATAGTGTAAGGCAGCAGGTCTCACCTGTCCTGTAGCCCGTGTTGTTGAGGTAGACCGCAAAGGACCGTGGCTCATGCTGGACTTGCCAGGAGAGCGACGAGCAGTTCTCGTTGTTGGTGTAAGTGTTGTGGTTGTGTACATACTTCCCAGTGAGCATGGAGGAACGGGAAGGGCAACACATTGGTGTTGTCACAAAGGCGTTGGTGAAGGATGTGCCCCCGTCTTCCATGATCCTGCGGGTCTTGTTCATCACCTGCAGAGAGCCTGCATATAGGAGATATGTCAATTGGTTATACCCTCTCAAAGGGCCTCCTACCTCCCCCCCCCCCAGTGCACTTTTAAAGCTTTCTGATGAAACCTATACAGGAAATGGTTAGAAAAATCTGGTTTGTTCTGATATTTTTAGCTTGAGCTGATCTGAAAAAATGTTTTTGTTAAAAGTGAGCCAGCAATACGCAACATCAAATATACAATAGTTACTGAGGACCTTGTTCGACCTCAATAATAGGTACACCTTACCCCTGCTTCCACAGAAGGTGCTGAGAAATACGCTACAGGAAAACATACCACCTGCTGTGATGACAAGTGCTGCTTAGACCCCTCTTTGATAAACCACAGAACCATCAAAGTAGCAAAGGAAATGTTAACATCAGACTCATAACTCATACCCGAACCTGTTCTATTACTGGAATGAAACCGCAACTGCTGAAATAACACATCAAATACAACAAACGCATAAAGCAATTTTTATGTTTAAGATAAACTGTAAAAACAACTTTCTAGAAAAAAATGATGTGAAACATGGCAAACACGTGAACATGGACAAGTGGGCAAAATTATAAGAGTAGTGAACATTTGATGCAGCACTACCCTTCATTATAAAAAAATTCCAAAAGGTTTCAGACATTTCTTGATTCCAGTGCTTTGCCATGACCAATGGTGAGAGGAGTAAGTCTAATATTCCTTTGTGATTCAACACTACAGTTATATTTCCATTCCATCCTCTTTTGAGTCAGTTTGGTAATCCTCATGCTCCTTATGGCTATATGTTCTACTGTAAATAAAGAGCAGCTGAGCACAAAATTGCTCCCCCACAAAATCTACAATGTTTGTACGTACAAATGTATTTTTTTTTAGTCAAAACATTTGTCCAAACTGTCTTACACTGGCAAGTTTGTATGCTAGACTGCTTACAATAATACAGCAGTGTCATTTTTACTATGGGGTGGGGGGGAATCTGGGCAACTACCTTGATTAGGTATTACAGGTATATGAAGGTATTACAGCAAAAATGGAAATATAAACCAAAGTCCATTAATTGCAAGACAATGGTTCTAACTACTATACCACCTGCTATGTGAAAAGGTGTAGTTTCTTCAGATAAAACTGATTAGCATTTTGTATTAGTGTGCAGTCATTTTAAAAAATATGGTAATGTTCTGTGCTTATAGCATATTCGATCTGACCTTTTGCCTAAAAAACAAAAGGTATCTTGAAGGTTCTTACAAATGGGGATATTTCTAATTCCACTTGAGTATAAGCTCATACCCTAATAAGTATTCTTATTTACCGTAATTAGTTCCATTTAATCCATGTTTGTGTGACCTGAGTTTCTCCCTGGGAAAACATACAAAAGCACTCCTATGGAAGATGTACATGTGTACATAAAAGAAATATGCTAGTGTAACTATGGGCTTTCTTACATGTTCTGGTCGATATTAAAACTACAACTTCCTAACTGCACAACTGTAGTACAGGTATTACCAAACATGTCTGGATTTTGGAACTGTGGTACAGCCAGGGTGGGTGAAATTGGAGCTAGAAAATGACAACATTGTACATTTCAGAGAATTAGAACCTAACATACAGTACCAGTCAATACTGTGAGTACACACTGCTGGAAACTATTCAAGGCCTTTTGTTAAATTTCAGCAGCAATCTAGTCTTTTTTGTACAAGCTAAAAGCCATCTTGCTTGAGATAAATTTCTTGTCATGATAAAATTCAGTGTTTTCAGTGGTCTCAAACTTTTAATTGGTACTGAACACCTAAAAAATTACCTGTGCCAATTTTCTATTAAGATTTTAGCTCAATATAACAATTAAATGCTAAGACCAGCATAATAGAGGACCTGAATGGCCGTCTCTACCATTCAGCATCAGTGTTTGATGTTTATTGAGTAGGTGAAACCAGCTGCAGTCAAATGACTAAAAGACTTTAATTTGTCAGCTATTTAAGGTATGCAGTTTCCATGAATAACATATGAATCACTGACCAACACCAAAATGTTAAAGCAGCAGTGAAAAGCACAGCACCTCTGGTGAGCACGTAAGACATGCTGTACTATGACGGTGAAGTTCATCAGGAAAGTATTCACTAAACACATCACCAAAATTCAAAATTCACTCTGTGATTCATTATAGGTGAAACATCCTAATGTCAAACATTCTGGAATTTTTCATAGCATTTTTCATCCCTGTAAAGAATCTACAGTACAAAACCTCCAGGAGCACATAAATTCAAAAATGGGGAAGGAATTGTCCCAGCTGTGGACCATGAAAACCTAAAACCTAAAATTTGGTATGTTATCTCAGCCAATGACATATACTGAACCACCAAATTAACTAAGCAAATGAGCTAGTTCAGATAGTTGTGTAGTAGTTGGGGCTGTCAGCTTATATTCTGACAACACCTAATTCAGATTCCCACACCTGCTGTAATACTCTTAAGCAAAATGCTTACCCTGAATTACTTATGTTAGGATACTATTCTGTATAAATGTACATTTTTATTTTATGTAATTTATTGAAAATTCACCAACCTTTAAGTTACCTGTGACAAAAGTGTCAGTTAAATTGCAGTAATAATCCATCAAACTATTTTGTCTGTCTTGTTGCTTCATTTTCATACCATCTTTTTAGCGTGGACCATGGTCTGAGAGGAAATAAATTTCATTCTCTTTTGTACAATTGTATATGGCAGAATGACAGCAAAATGAACCTTGAACCTTATTAATAACCTGTTGTTCATTGTGGTCTTCATGTGGTGATCTAGAGCCTATCCTGGAAGCATAGTGTACAACACCCTGGATAGGATGTCAGTCTATCATAGATCAATCATATACACTCATTCATTTACATATATGCATTAAGGACATTTTACAGTTACTGGAACCTCTACGGTCTAAGTTGGATTCAACATGTTCTCATAACCACAACTGAGGAGCTATGAAGCAACTGAACCTGCTCCACTGTGTTGCTGTTATTAACCCAGACTATAGACCATTTTGAGACACAGAGTTAACCATGGGATTAACTCTACACTGTCCCCCAAGTGGACTCACCGAGTTCCACGTCCTGGTCATCTGTCATGATGAGGATGATGTTAGGTCGGATGTTACGCCGGTCACGTGGAACACGTCCACGTGGACCCTGGGCCCGTGTGACAAAACCACTGCAGATGGCTGCCTCTCCCAGCAGCAAAGCCATCAGCCAAGCCAAGCACATCACCTTCATTTTGAATGGCGTTGGATGTGAGAGCAGTGGTTGTGGGGACAGAAAAGAGGCAGAGTTTCACAGGAAGTCAGGACCTGCAAGGAAAACAAATGGCATGAGCGAGTCTGAACAAGGTTTGAGGTTTTTTCATGGATACTACATACCTGTTGGCATTCTGAGATATAACACACAACCAAGAAAAAAACCAACATGTAAAGTCCAAAGGGAAGATGCAAGAGGAGATGATGATGTATGGCGAAAGACAGCCAAGGGTCTTAGTGAAGAGCTGTGCTGAGAAATACCACGGAAGAGGCTTTTTTACATTGGCTGCGGTAATCTCCATCATTATCGCTTAAAGATGACCAAAGGCTTAAGACTGATCTGAATGTTGAACCAGAAAAAGAATGGTGAATAAAGAATCTGTCCCACAATGGTTTGACTTCTCTGCCAAAGCATTAAATATAACATTGTCAGATGCCCTAGTGAGAGCCAGGTCCATCACAGGCAGCCCACCATCATCATCTTCACACATCGTTTACATTGAAAGGCAAGAGCACAGCCCACAAAACCTTACAATGACATTTCAAGCAGATCTATTTCAACCAGTACAAAAACATTGCTGGTGTAGCTGCTCTACTAATCAACAGCTTGATTCAAAATGATACCAGAAAAGAGAAATTGTCTCATTCAATTGAAATTAGTTTTTTGTCTGGAAAGACTGCTGAAAATTATGCATTTCTATTGGAAGTTTTAAAAGGTCTTCTTCTGCAAGGAGACAGTTTCAAAGGTTACCTACATGACCCATTATTAAAGCCATTCCAGCTGTGCTGTACCAACACTGGTGCTGTCCAGGATGCCACCCACTCCTTTGGTATTCCTGACCCCAAGACAGAGTAATGCTAGGCCAGATTCTATTCACACACCTCTGTATCTACCCATTCCTTACCTATAAGTCTTTAGATAAGTGAGAAAAGCAATAAACCTGAATAATTTTTTCCTTTAAAACAGTCTGTCAATGAAGGCAAAGAAATATTTAAAGATTTTGCCAATAATTCAATATAACAAAGGTGTAATACCCACTATTAGTTTTCAATGAAATATTTTCCAATTTGGAAATCAAAAAATAATGGTAAAGAAACTGCAGTGGATTTAAGTAGACTTAAATATAAAAAAACAACACCACAGCGGTACAGTAGGTAGCGTTGGTGCCTTACAGCTCCTGGCTGTGGGTTTCAGAGTTGGTTTGAATCCTATTCAACCTGTGCATTTTCTATGTTTCCCTCATATTCACATAGGTTTCCTCTCAGTGCTCTGGATTCCTCCCATACTGCAAAGAAATGTGATTCAGAATTCAGATTCTAGTGAGTCTGAATTGTGCGACTATGTGAGTGAATAACTGGGAGTATAACTGACCTGTGATGGACTGACAATCCCTCTAGAACATACCCTACCTTGCACCCTAACTTTCTTTGATAGGATCCAAGCCACTGAAACCATGCAAGTGCCTACAAATAATGACTGACTGACTGACTGACTGACTGACTGCTCTAACACTGAATAAATGAAACGAAATGAATGAATGACCGAACAAACGAAAGGGGGAAAAATTACCACAAACAAAGCGTAAACAGACTGAAAATTATATTGGACACCTTTCTCTTCTGTCTTATCATGTTAAGTAATAACCCTGACAAGAGAAGGAAAGGATTGGTGCTAAATGTTCTAAAGACCCAAAAGGTGAATGCCACTGGTTTCAGCCAAAAGTAGAATTTCACAGTTTTCAGATTAACAGCTTTTAAAACAATGGACCTTTACAGAAGGTCAGTGGGTTCCTAGGTCTTTAGTTTTCATTAGCCCCCCTGCCCAAACTCTGCCTATTCACAAAAGTGCAGTATATCTACAGTGAAATCCCTCTTCCTGGAACTACACAGCTAAATGTTTTACTGGATTGACCCAAAGGCCTCCTGTAAGGGGCTGTGTTAAAATGGATAAAACAAGGCTCCTTTAAAGCCCTTTTCATGCCCCCACTGTAAAGACCACCTGCCACCTATGAGAGCTACTAGTTCCTGCTTTCATATATCCTGTGTCTGATGTTCACAGCAGAAAATTTTATCCAGAATGATGTACACATGAAAAGTTTTAAGATGTTCTGTGAATCAGTGGATTGGCAATGGATGCTAGCAACACAACATGAGTAGTCTCCCTATTAATTTACTATATACTGGTACAGGAGGAGACATAAGTAAAACATACCAAGGAAAACAAAAAAGAATCTTAGACCAGATCAAACCAGAAATCTGCTTGGAAGCACAAACGATGAAACAGAGACTATGATAATATGGAGACATCGTGTTAAGATTCGATTCTGTGAAAATAATGGTGGAAAAAGTTGAAGGAAAACAGAAGACAACCAGCAAGCATATTGACTGAATCAATCACAGCAACCCTGTATGCACCGTCTCCACGCTAAATGCATAAGTGGGGAACAGAAAGTTCTGGAGGAACTCCATATATCACCAAGAGTCAACTCCATGGTTCTAAACAACAACTGATCAAGTAGCAGCTTCTAAATATTAAGGTGAGGGGACCTGTTTAAGTTTTTCCATGAGGACAAAGCTCATGAAATTTACCCACATTTTCACATAGATGCAAAAGCAGGAAAAAAAGGGCCATAAACATTGATCGGGGACTCAAAACAGCTACTTGTATCTATTTATGCACTCCTGTTGGCCCACTTTAAGTTCTGCCTTCATCTGGTTACCAGTTTTTTGTTTAAGCATTCAATAGTAAAGTCAAAAACTGCAGCAACAATAGGCTGCATATAAGTTTGTGTAGAATATATGGTTTTGGGGCCCTAGGCAAAAACTATGTATTCAGTCATTTATAAAACACAAATTTAACAGTTCAACCCACCATAAATCCAGGCACTTATCTTGTTCTTCCCTTAGGCTGTCTGAACTGCTACAGGAGTGTTTAAATCTAGCCGTTGTTTGCCAGTCTTAATTTTTATGCAACGTAACAAGAGAGGGTGTCTGATGATTAAAATAAAATCAAAATGCCAACAATTTTCATTTACTGTTCAACAGTAAATTGCGTGTCTGTACCTGCATTCAATCTCCAACATATTTACTCTAACTCGAGGTATAACTGATTATCCCAAAGCAGGTAAACAATCAACCAGCAGTCACTTTGGTTGTTCTGACCTGCAACAGGTGTGTAGTGATGTTGTTAACATATAGTGTGCAAAGATGCTGGTTTAGAGTTTCCCAATGCAATTCATTTTTTAAGGAACAACTTTCCACTACCACTACACTATCTCACACCTTTGTCAAGAGCATCACAAACATTTCTTGTGTTAAACTTTTGAAAGTTTCATAGCAGGTCTTTAAATCTAGCTGTTATTTAATTTGCATGCAGGTAACCAGAGAAGATGTCTGATACTTAAAATAAAAGCAGAAGTTCACACCATTACACTACAAACTTGCTATCTTCAATATGTCATTAGCATTCTCTATAACAACATATAATAGTCCATTACAGCCTGGACTGAAGGGGTGGTCCACATTGATGGTATGCTACTGAAAATGATAGCTTTGACTGCACTTTTTATGATTATATTTTGGTATAAGTTTAAATACAACTCAAGGCACGCATGCACACACACACATATCTTTTTTCACAGGGTCTTAAAATTCTTAGGGCCATAGGCACTTACCTACCTTTGTCTAATGGTAAGTTTGCCCCTGCTCCACATTTGCTATTTACTAAGAACTATAAGCAACCATTAAAGGAAATATACTGAACACAAGGACAGTGGCAGGGATTTAAAAAAAAAAAATAAAAAAAAAATAAAATTCAGGGTAAATGAATGATTCCTCATTCAAAAATTTCTTTTTAATGAAACCACCCTATTCATTATGGGCCTTCTGGCCATCTAAAGCAGTTTGCTTCCCAATTCTTTTACAGCACAAGAGAGGCACTTGTCGTAAAGCATGGGAGCTGGTATAATTAAACCAGATGACATGGCCCAAAAGTAAATCAGCCATTCATAAAAGGCGGGTCACAGGAGACAAAGGCCATTTCAAAGCTGCCCTTGAATACATCACTGTGGCAGCAAAGTTGCAAGAGAACAGTGGAGCAGAGCATTATTACAGCTTTATGGCACAGTTATTAATTTTCTGCGATATATAACAGTAGAAGGGATATGTTCCTCAGCCAAAGATACTTTTGTCACACAAATGTAATGGTTGATTCAAGACAGAAACATTTATTGGAGGAGCATCTTTCTGAGTATGTGAAGAAGACTCAGTAGACACCAACAAAACATGACAGCATTTAAAAAATACCTCACAGTTACCAGTGATGCTAGATTGTGCCTTGGTGAGCTGGATTTCATGGTTAATTCAGGAGGAACTAGACTTCAGAAAATTTCTTTTGCACTCTTTCGAAGGCTGTAATATGGGATCCCCTCCATACTGAAAGGATCTATTTTTCCTTATTTTCTGCAAGACACAGCACCCATAATGTATGCTCTGAAGCCATGAAAAGAGCATGCAGGCGCCAAAAAAAAAGTGGGAGAAGTTTCCGCAATCAAACTTTCTCTGCTTTTAGATGTGACGTGTACAAAATGCCACAATAGTTAAATTGAAAACAAAGCAACTAGAGCAAATGGGTCACTGCATTACCTTCATCCTGTCAGTGATAAGCTCCATTTACCTCGCAGATTGTAACAAACAAATAGTGAGCTTCACCAAAACAGGGCCTCTTACCTTTCAAAGTGCTGTGGTTTTCTTGTTATTCACAAAAAGATGCCAGGCGGGAAGTTGATTACACAGCAAGAGCGAGGAATGTGGCACCCACTGAAGTGGTTTCCATCTGTTGTCACCCCTCCAAGCTATTTAACTTAATCATGGTGGAAATTACTCCAGCAGTTTTCCTTGCCAAGCACATCTTCTCATTGAGAAAACCAGAATTTTCCCTTGCGCAGATAATATGTTTGATAACACTCAGGCATTTATCATAAAACAATTTGCAAGGTCAATAACTTCAAAGCCTATCCTGGGATTTCCACCCTTTTATTTCACTTGGTGTCTTCCAGCTTGTAAAATTATGTCATGTCATTAAGTTCTGTTAATAGCAACTGGGGTCATATATTCAAACCTGACCTTAAATAAGGCCATCCATTTCGCTCTTTTTTGCCAAGGCTATTCAGCATAGTCTTTCTGTGGACAAGAGGATGTAGTCACTTTTTAATCAGTAAGAAGGAAAGCAATATATGGCTGTTTTAAGAAAAAAAAAAGCAGTGTGGTTAATTCAGCAGTGTGAGTAATCCAGGGCTCAGTTTCTCCCATTTTGTGGATTTTATGAAAAACATATTAATCACGAACAATTGTCACGATTCAAAACACAACCACACCAACTCGACAGGAATCTCTTCACAGCATGAAGTGTTTTTAAGCCTCCTCTCAATCCCAGACTCTGGTTTTCAGCTTCCTGGCAGGATTCCTGGTGTGATAGTGGACTCTGGGACATCCATGCCTCTGCAGTTGCAAAGCCTTTGAATGGAAGTCAGGGCCCCCATGCTGAGCACGCTGGGCTGGCACGTGTACCGAATCCCTGTCAGCAAAAAAGGAGGCCCCTGTGAAGACCCTAACCTGGACATCACCCAAGTCCAACTGCTCCTAACTCTTTAAGAACATGGCCCACAAAATTAAATTCAATTGCATAGCTTTGGTTTTAAACCAAAAGGGCCTGTCACTGACTACTGTGATTTTAAACAAGAAGGGGAACATAAGTCTTAAGAAGTTCAGAAAATAGTTCGGAAAATTGCTCAAAAGACTAACAGTAATTCAGCGGATAACTTAGATGACTAAAAGTATTCCTTGGATTATAATGCAAAAATACTTGAACTTCTTAACAGTGAGGTTAAACAAGAAAATATGTCGCTTAAAAACCATAATGTCACAATTTACACCACCTTCAGCAAGTGTTTCAAACTAAAAAACAGTTTTGCTTTTGTTTAAGCATGTTCTATCCATTTAACATTTGGCTTAAATTCATACTGCATTTGACTAATGGAATACTGCTGGATACTGTGTGTGCCAAACTAACTAAGAACAATGACTGCCAGTAAAAGCGCAATAAATCCTTTAAAAATTACATTCATGTAATTAATTATTTCCCTCCCTCCAAAATGCTGAAAGTATTTAGATATTCCAAATGGGGGTGATGGGAAGGAGGGAGAGTGTTTGATTACACCTAACAATTTTAATACACCTATTCTATAATTTAAGAAGAATGGCAAAGGCTTAGTACATACATTATGAACTGCCACTGACTTAATCTTAAAGCCCTTGAAATGGAAAGGCTGCCTTTGTAGTGCCCACCCTGCCAGAGCATAGCCGTTAATTATAAATGCACGTGAATATGTAATTAAATTAATCCTGCTTAGGCAACTTCAAAGTCCTGTTCTGGGTGCCACTAGGTGGTCTACGGGCAGGATTCCTCAAGCGCTAAGAGGGAAATGATTAAAAATTAGGGGAAGAGGTGGGCTGTCTGTGAGAGGTAGTGGCAGAGAGGTGGTTGGGGGGGGGTCATCCATTTCATGAATGCAGGGGACAGAAACTAGGTCACAGTCAGAGTAGGGACAGCAGGTGTAGGTATGGGATAGATCACAGTGCTTTTTTTTGGGGGCTTCCCTGCCAGACTAAACCAGTGTAACAGCTGCCCTAAGGTATGGAAGGGGGCTCTTGGGTAGTGCCTGCTTTTTCCCCTTCTTGACATCTCCCAAGGATCTTGAACCTATGATCAGGCTCAGAGTTACCGCTGCTGTTGTACTCCCACTTGGCTGGCAACAAGTCCAATAAAAAGCACCATCATATTAGCATCAGGTAGGCAGGAAGAAATGCTTTCTGATTCCAGACTAGAGCAGTGCTCATATTTCATATATGAAAAAAAATAGAAGAACACAAAGTTCTAAAGCTGAATCTCATTTATTTGGTTCATTTTTGCAGGAAAACCAGATACTGGTGCCATTTTCTGGCTTTTGACAACTCAGGAAGTCATAGATCTGGAAGCCTATACAAAGAACCTCATGACCAGGAGCATCCCACAGCAGGTGGAGCTGAGAATTTGGCCCCAGGCCTCTTCATAAATCTTCTCCTCACTCCTGGCTCTGGAGATGCCAGCTACGCTCATGATCCGAAAATATATGTTAATTTAAGTTCACAGCAGTGAATTTTACTATCCAGCTGTCATCAGCTCTTGCCCATGCTTCATCTACCTCTGTGTTCACTTTATTTACGAGACCACCATGTGCAGAGGCAGTATTGCTAGCCTGGCCAAAACATCCAGACAACTGTCAGGTCTTGGAAGAGTAAGAGGCAAGGCAATGGCAGGTAGAGCATTCTCCCTACATCACTTGCCCCCCTTTTTACCACCATCCATTCAGCGCCACAGATCACTCACCCCCCCCCCCCCCCCCCCCCCCCCCCCCCCCCCCCCCCCCCCCCCCCCCC